>VZUI01052394.1:0-31108 GCA_013401135.1 Cettia cetti | reverse complement strand
AAGGGAATAGCTTGCTAAAAATCACTATAAACACATTCTCTGTAGAGAAGTTTAGCATAGGACATTGTCACTATCACAAAAAATTTAAAGAAATATCTTTGCATCGCAGAAGGTAATGCCTTTTCTGTGGCTGGCCATTAGATTAGATGGATTAGGCAACAAATGAAGTGTAAAGGATAGGGTGTGTTAGCATTTGCCAGCAATAATTGTGCCCTGATGCAAGTGCAACTTGGAAAGAGTGCTCAGATGAATTCCCCAGTGGGAGATAATGACATGTACATATGTGTGCCTACCCTAGAAAATAGCTAATGTAGTCTTTGGACACCAGAAATTTGTGTCAGAAAAAGCCATTCGGGGTAAATCCAACTGACAAATTATTCCTCTGCAAAAGTGAATGCAAAGCAAATAGATAATATTCTGCAACATTTTAATAGTCATTTTCCCTGATTATATTTATGCAAGGTTTGGAGGGGAAAAGGTCCACTGAATTTACGGCAACATAAGATCCATCATCTACAAGATCTTTATTTTATGCTTTTGTGTCAGAACAACAGAGGCTGTAAGTCATAGTTTTCATCAGTGTCTCAGAGTGCCTGACAGGTTTCTCAGTTCTTTCTTCAATGACATTTTGACATTTTGGAATTTTTTTTCTGATCTGTGAGCGTGTAGGTGAATGAATAGCTCATGTATAAGTCATGAGACAAGACTGAACAGCAAGAGCAAGGGCCAGCAGTGATATCAGAGATGAGCTTCCTCCCTCAAATCTCTGAATGCATAAAGCAGTCTGAGGATGAGTAGGTAACATAAATTTTACATAAAATACAAAAAAATTTCCAGTAGCTACTGCATAGCTACCTAGATAATTCAATTTTCTATACAACTGAGAAATGATAATGATAAAAACAATAACAAAACCAGTTAACATTAAAAAGCATAGATTTTTTTTAAATGGCAATCAAAAGAAAGAACAATCTCATGAAAACACTGGTTTGAGAAGCAGATCTAAAAGGTCGGAACACCTCATGCCTAAGAATAAATAAAGATGACAACAATACCAAAGGAACGAAAAATTCTAAGAAATCCACAAAAATATGTGATATCTATAGGCTAAGCTAGAAAAAAGCTGTAAGCCATACAGCAAATCCACCCATATGGATAAGGAGCCATTTCAGAAAAAAAATAGTAAGGTAACTGTTACATTTTCTTCTACATCGTGATGTAATTTCCAAGGTTTTTTGGCATTTTTATCTTTGCTTGTTCTTTAATTTGTCACAGGAAACCCCTTCTGTCTCACATAAAATGGAACCAAGAGACAGGAGACTATAAGTAAAAGTGACAGGGGCATGCCAAAACTCAAAAGATACTTCATACAGCACCCAGACAAAGGTCCCTAAAGCATTTTCTAAAGGCTAACTTGTCTCTACTCCTTTCTCTCACAATGACTATAATGTGATCCAAATGAAGGTCATCCTAGTTGAGCAAAGGGCAATGCAGCACAAATATTTCTTTGCAGTGTGATGGGTAACATAGATCAAAAATGTTTTCCATGAATCACAGAATCATAGAAAAGTTTAGGTTAGAAGGCATCCTAAAGACTATCTAGGTTCAACCCCTCTGACTTGGGAAGGGACAATTTCCAGTAGACCAGGTTGCTCAAAGCCTCATCCAACCTGGCCTTGAACACTGCCAGGGATGAGGCAGCTGCAACCTGTGTCACCTGTACAGGACCTATTGTGTGAGATTAGGATGTAACAGGATATACCAGCCAACTTTGCATTTACCTCCAGGGTCAAGCAGGATTAGCTATCCTTGGGATATCTCCCCCAAAGAACATGGAGTTTTCCTGGCTGTGTCTTTTGGTGCAGGATGAACTCATGTCAGAGGGAGTCAGAGCTAGAGCACCAGCAATCACATAACCTGCACTGAGCAGTGAATTTGACACTTCCAGTACACAACCCGTTGTCCTGCCCTTGCTTTGAGATAGCAATGCGTGGCACAAAGGAAACCCAGCCCAGCTTCCAGTGAATCCATAGGAATGCAGGGATTCAGACAACCCCTTTGACATGCTTCCTTCAAAAGGCAAAACACAGGACAGAGCATGGCTATTCTGTGAAGTCTGAGCTACAGCACGAGAGAGTGTATAGCACTCTAAGCAAGAGATGCGCCTTGCCCTGTGTTATGGCTTCATTTTGATCCAGCATCGAATATCTAGAGACAAATAAAAGAAATAGGTCCATTATAAAATGATTCTTTTTCTGTACCTCTCAAATTCTGGGAATCATTAGGTTTTATGTTTTCCTGGGGGAGAGATGAAGCCAGTTATAAGAACAACTGTTAATTTGAGATATTTTTGTCTCCTAGGTCTCTGGCACAGAGTACAGTTAATATATTAGTGATACAACAGAAATAAATGTGCTAAGTATATTAATGAAATTTACTGAAAATCCCTCCCCCATCATTAAGAAGCATGTTTTCTTATATTACTTTTTTGAGGTTATAGGAAACTTTTTTCTCATAGTTTGGAGGGTTAATGTTTGGAAAATCATTATTTATGATTTCCCTTATTAATGATTGGAAAAAAGATGTTGCACACTTGGGAAGACACTTGAAGTGAAGAGTGTTTGTGAAGGCATGCATAAAAGAAAGCAAATTTTCAGCATGTAAGTGGTAAAGGATTTTGACAGGCAGCTGCAAACATTTTTTCTGATCCAAGCATCCTGCATCACTTGATATTGTATAACACTGATAAGATGAGCCTCCGTCTCCACAGGTGTAATTCCTTTCTGATAGGATTATTAAGCAGTTTTTCTACCTTCCCATATTAGCTACTAAAGCTGAAAATAACTCCAGTGAGTCATACAGCTGGCACATGAATACCTGCATGCTCAGGTTCCACACCAGTGCTGCACTGAGTACAGCTGTTCAGCTGTGTAAGGAGAGGCTCATGAAATGCCTTTTAAAAAACAAAGAAAGAAAAGAAATCAACAACAACAACAGCAACAACCAACAAAACAAACAAACAACAACAACAACAACAAAAAAAACCACGAAAAAAAACCTAAAAAAAAAAAAAGGTATTCCCAGATGTGGTCCTAAACGTGTACACAGCTTCTTTTTCAGAAAGTCCACCTCGGCTAAGGTGAGATAAAGATACTTGTGTTATCTGTTCAATTTGAGTACAGAAATGCATGGCATACTAAGTTCAAATACAGGAGTAAAACTTTACCAGAGCACACTAAGGAAAGATTTGTGATGGAGTTTGTGTTTGTGAAAGCATTTATAAAATGAAATCAAATTGTTATACTTGGAATTTGTATAGTAGAAAAGGAAAATGCATTAGATTTTGTAGAGATGGAGTCAGACCTTTTAATATAGACATCTAAACTTCATATAACACTCCAGAAAACCCATTAGTTTATACAATCTGAATAAATGAATGCATATGCATTGTTAAAAATCTCATTTAGATATGTACAAGGCTTTTTAGGATTATATGTGTCACTGGCTTGGAAGGTATCTGAGGATATCCTGTTCTGCCTGTATCCTGTGCTGTACTGCCATTATCCTCTGCTGCAGGTTGAAGGATATCCATATGGCTACTCTTTCTTCTGCTGGACCCTCTCTGACAACAACATGTGAAGCCACCATTCCACTTCAATGGAAACCCTGAAGTTCAGATGTGCCTGTGAAAGAGGGAAGCTCCTATGGTACATTTAGAACAAAATGTACTTTTCATCTCTCAAATTTCCAAATTAATGTTCTATCTTAAAGGGATGGATATTCCTGTTCATCTTACAGTCATGACACACCATGAGAAGTCTAGCACTGAGTACCAGGAGATAACCCAGACTCCCAGCAAATCCAGTCAGGCTGAAGAAGGTGTGAAAAGAAATAGAAACTCCAGATCTACAATCTATACAAATTAAGATACTAGTATAATAGCTAGTCTCCCAGTACACCCTTGGCTTATACAATATAAAAATTATATCACCAGAACTGCAGAAATGAGCATCAAGAAACTGATGGTATTTAAAAAATAAGAGGATCTCAATGCATAAGAATGTATAAAATCCTAATGCTTTAACCCACAAATTATGCCTGCTTAGTAGGGTTGTAAAATAAAGAATTCACTTTGGATAGAATGAAACTAGAACTCTCTAGTTAACAAGATATTCAAGAACATTTAGGTTGAAATACCCCAGAAGACAATTCATAACACTGGTGCTCAAAGCTTTCATTTAATTTTTTATTCAAAAAAGGCAAATTAGTCCAAAAATAGAGTCCTAGAGGTTGCTAATAAAAAACTGGCAAAATGTGCTGGATTTACTATATTCTCATTCTCATTCTTGTTCACCATCTCCTAATCTTAGGGTGTGTTAACTATAATTTTTGAATTAGTTATTTTTGGAATAGATTGAATTCCATGTAAATTGTCTGCAAAACTTTTGTGTGTGATTGGGGCTTTTTCTCATTCTCTCTCAGACTCTCATTCACTCATTGAAAAAAGGGTAAATGCAGCATTCATTTAAATCATTGCGCTGATTAAAAAAAAGGTTGTTTGGTTATTTTTAACTTTAGCTATTTTCCTGCCACCAAAGAATTCCAGTGGCCATCCTGCAGCTAGAAAACACTTTGTTTTTTGAGATACAATGATTGTGTTGGTTTGTCAGGCCAGTCCTTCTCATAACTGAGTCAATTGAAGCAGTGACATATGATTCATAAGTGGGATATTTAGCCACATCTATATATAATTGCTTTTTGAACTAGGTGTTGAATAGATATATTTTCTTTTTCTTAAAAAAATGTTGTGGTTATACAAATACATATAGATGTATATATCAGTCTGTTTGCAGGGGAAAAGCACATAGTATCCCCATTAAAAAAAAAAAAAAAAAGAACGAAAGAAAGATAATGTTAAATGAATTATGTTTCCTTTAAAATACATTTTGTATAACCATAGAACAACAGGTACACTTTTCCCTAGACAAGATTGCTCAAAACCCCATCAAACCTGACTGAACACTTCCAGGGATGGGTCATCCACAGCTTTCCCGGGCAACCTGTGCCAGTGTCTCATCATCCTCACAGAGTGTCATCTGAACATCCACAACATTAGGAAATGTCCACAAGGCTCTCTGACTCTTGAAGGGAAGACAAGATGATTTAGTAAATTTAAATTCATCCTTCCACCGTACAGTCAGAGGGAAAAAGTAAAAGAAAATACCCTATTTTAAAACTTACTTCCCCTTTTCTGTCTGAAGCAGTTTCTGTAATTTTCTTTGTGGTTTGTTTTTGGTTTTTTTCCACATATATAATTAAAGGGATGAAAATTTTTCTGCATGGTTTTCTGTTTCTTCTTTCTTCTTCATTAATTCACCTCAACTCCAGGGGCCATCAAAGAGTTTGTTAGAACTTAGATATTGTGAAAGACCTCCAGAAAATTTTCATGTTTCCTAATAAAAATTTACAAATATTTTCTTGTGTACCTGTTTCCCGCAATGACTCAATTTATTCTTTTTACCAGCAGTGATACCCACTATCAACTCATGTAGCGTTTGCCTTTTGGTCAGCCACACAATAGGCTGGGATGACTTAATTCCTTAAACTGCATGTTAGGAACCATTCACCAATAATTTATGACACCCCAACCCATTCCATCCTCCCCCTGCCCTCTTCATTACCTTTCCATCTACTCTGCACTTGTTAAAGCAAGTGTTGGGAAATTTTTTTTCTCCATCACTCATTACATATCAAAGGTTCAGAAGGGCTGGAAACTACAGTCGGCATTAGGCTTTCATGAACCTCTAGAGAGCCTTTTCTCTCACACATTAATTGCACAACAAATAAGACAACCTCTGGTCTTTGTGGAGGTGACAAGTCTATTGCAATGGTGTCAGGAACCCAGAATGTGCATTCTCCCTAGATGTGCAACTTGAATTATCTGTTGGCAAAAATCAGCATTGTTTTTTCTGACTTCAGTGGAGCTATTCCTGATGACAGCTGTTGAGCTGTTGGCCAGCAGTTTCCAAGTGCTTGATTTTATGGCAACTTCTGAATCAGAGAGATATGTGGATTGTCCCAGACCACAGAGCCTTCCTTTAATTTAAAGAGGTTTTGTGAAAAGACAAGTATTCAGTACTGGATGTTTTTATCCTGCAGATTTCCGTAGGAACAAAATGTAGTTATTTCCCTAGGTAGTTATTTGATAGAGTTATGAAGTAATATACCCTAGGAATACATTTTTCTGTCATATTTATAGCAATTATGTCAAATAGTGAATTTAAATAATTTGAGATGATTACTGCAGGTTTGTGAAAACACACAGTTTGACGTATTCACAAGTTTCAATTACAGTATGTGGAATGTAATTATATGGAGTACAAAGCTCCAGGGGAAGCTGTGTTTACTAAATACACCTTGTCTGTAATACAATGATCATTAGTCCTTTCCTCCAACCAAATATGATAATATCATAAATTTTTTCAATGCCTGATCATTTGTCAGATTTCACTTTTAAAATTTGCATAGACCTAAGTACAAAGTGAAAAAAATCATCAGAATCTCAGCAACTCATATCCTTTGTGATCATATAAATGGAATAACTCTTCATTTTTTTATATTTTTCTGGCTACTGTTCAAGACCCCCTGAGTACTGTTTTTACTGAGAGAAGAGTACAATGTCATCTGTTTCAAAACAACCTTTGTGAGGAGAAACTTGATAATGATTAATCAGATGATATGATTTGGAAATTTTAGGACTCATTCTCCTAAGGTTCCCATACCACTTTTAGTGACCTTTTGTGTCGTTCCTCACAAAAAAGACAAAAAAGACGAATGATCATCTGATCATCGATTCCCGTCACCTGTGATTGTAGGAAGCATACAGCAAATGTACTGTCTTACACATATATCCTCCCAAATCCCACACAGCTCAGACCTTTTTAAAGAATCCTGGTTAAAATGTGCTCCAGGAAAAGAGCAGGAGGGCTGAGGGCTGTGGAAGATAACAGTGGCAGAAGTCAGCATTTTGCCGTGGTGCTGATCCCAGGGTTTATAACAGCTTTCTCTTTTGTCCCTGCAAGACATTTTGTGTTAGCCCCAGTGCCACAAACACTGGCATCAGTGGTTGTGTTTCTGTGAGCTCTGCAGTTTCATCCACAGAACTTCCCATATGGAAATGCCGATTAAAATTTATATTATGCTTTTAAATACACAAAGTTTCAGAGCTGTTAAATTTGATCATCTCTAAAGCATCTGTGTATTTCATTTGCATCTCACAAAAACAGATTGACATTAAAATCCATTTTATTTGGGTTGCTGTGATAACCCCAAATAACCCTAAATTCCTTCTGTTCATATTTACTCACATTCATGGCTTTGGAAATGCCTTATCCTTTTGATGTCTTTATTTTCATTGCTAGTGAAGCTGTTTTCATATCTAGCATGGGATGCAGATCTATTTATTTTATTTTTGACAAATTTTGAACCACACACAAAGGAAGACATTAATTTATTTTTTCTCCTTAAACAGCTACATGTCCTTTCTATTGTGTTGTTTATCAAAATAATTCTAATTATTATCATTCAAATTTCAAATTTCCTTATTCTTAAAGAGCTGAAAAATATGCTCTTGACCAGTTTGACAGTAGTTTGATGTGAACTTCTGCTTTAAAGGACCAGTAAAAGCCTTTTTTTTCTATCTGGGTAAATATGACTTCAATCCCAAAATAGCACAATTTGTTTCCTATTAAGGATAAGTAGTGAGGAAAAGTTTTCTTTTTAAAATAAATTATATAACCCTTAGGTGTACTCGATTCCAATGTTGCTTTGACACAAGACAGAACCTTCCTGTTGACCTTGATGACTAAACATTTTTTTGCTGTACCCTTAGCTGATAAACATTTCAAAAGATAACCAGTGTGACATGTCATTTCCTAATGTGACCACAGTGTCCCAGCATAATTCTAGAGGAATGCTGATCTCATGTCCTGGTCACATTGGTGTAATGTTTTGAAAAAAGATCATCATAATAGAAAATCAAAAATGAAAAAGTGAAACCTAATGTAATTTCCAGGGCCTTTCAATATAATGAAAGGTATGGCTAGAAATAATGCATTCCCTATTGACCATTTTCTACATAATGACTTACATTATTGTCATTTCCTTTAACTTATTTGTACGGACTTCTAGAAAGGAGTAGTCTACATAAGTGAAAATATATTTCTTTTCCTGAAGATGTGAGGAAGTATTGCATAAAAATGTAAGTACATTTACATGTTCAGAAATCCAGAATTATCTGTATGAATAGATGAGGAACCAGTTCCACTTTCATTTATACAGTGTATTAGTCCAAGTAATGCAATTAGCTCAAATAATGACCTGTCTACGTGATCTTCATATTCATCCTCTCCCACGGTAGATTTTTTCCACTGATTTAAATTTCTGACCAATTAGTTAAAAGTTCAGCAATGAATGTAAAAGATGGGTGTTTCTGGGTTTCTAAAAAACAAATAAACCCAAATTAATTTATGAGAATTAACAATAGAGAAATTAATTGTGATTGACATACTGGCCATGAATACATATATGGACCAAACACAGTGTGTGCAGTTGATACTGGTATTAGCCAAAGAATAATTATCAAAAATAAACATGGACATGTACAAAGAAATCAGTGGCACAGAAAAAACAAAGCTATTTCTCTGCCATGGGGGTTTTGATGAGACTGGAATAGTTCTGGACAAGAGGAAACCAGAAAGTTTGCGTATCAGGGAATGCCAGGGCATAGTTGCCTGGGACGAGATGAAAAATGTAAGTAATTTCCTGCATATATCAGATCCTTCTTGAAGTCTGCTGGATTAAAAACTGCATCCTAACTTATTTTTTTCTCCAAATGTCGTTGAAAATGTATTGCAGAAGTGGGTTTTATCTTATTCTCCAAACCAAAACAAATACGAATTGTGTCCAAAAAAACCCCAAAAATTCTTTGCCTTAGGATAATCTCAGATTCCTGACTGAGTGGAGAGTGACTGCAGAACACTACACTGTCAACCACTGCCAATAATCCCAGCAGTCAGACAGTGAGGTGAAGTACAAGAAGAATAATTTTCATCATAGAACCTCCAGCAGGGCTTTAATTACAAATTATCAAAACACAATAGTTATAGACCTATACACTGAACATTTCTAAATGAAATACCTGTTATTCTTCACTCTAGTATTATAAAAGCAGTTTTTTTTTTTCAGGGCAGTGGTTCTGACTGCCCTGAAATACTGATTCCTCTGCCTGTGTGGTGAAGTAGAAACTTCTTACGAATTCTGTCTGTGCCTCCTGTGACTCTTGTGATCAGTAGTCTCCTGTTCCTTTTAGACAAGTTCCTCCTCTCTATGAGCATGAACACAGATCTCAGTTATAGTAATTTTCCATATTGTACCATCTTGAGATCCTTGCCTGCAGCCAGACAGCCTGAATACTCTAATTATTATTAGATCTTGTGGTAGCTGGTGTGGAACAACAGCATCAGGTGTAACACTATAAGAAGGTCATATCTTGGCTTTTAGTAAAATGAGTAATGAATTAATTTAGCAACATTATCAAGTACTAAGCCAACTTCATCTTTTAATTAACAACAATTGTGTATTATAATTAATAAATTACCTTAGAGGCAAAAATAATTTAATGACTTGTAGGTTAGAGATCAGTATACAC
Source organism: Cettia cetti (assembly GCA_013401135.1). Taxonomy (NCBI): domain Eukaryota; kingdom Metazoa; phylum Chordata; class Aves; order Passeriformes; family Sylviidae; genus Cettia; species Cettia cetti. The sequence goes on along the minus strand of VZUI01052394.1, from coordinate 21,399 downwards.
AAAAAGAGATGTAGGCATGGGAAACATATGAAAGGTTTAATAAGAGGTAAAATTTTTCACATACATGGAATAAATTAATATTTAACCTCCCAAGATAAAAGCAATGCTGCCACAGGATAACTGAACTCTTTATGTATAGTGAATTGATAAACCCTGTCTGCCTTACTGTATCCTTGAGTTAGAGAATGTCTTTTAAGAGACTCCTGTTCACCAAAAGAATGGTCTGATGGAACTGGATATCTTTAATGAGCACAACTGTTATAAAAAATTCTATTAAAAATTTTAAATTAAACTTAGGTATTGCAGTGATGAATAGATGTGCACTACATTTCAAGAATAGTGTTTGTTTCATTTTAGAGTCCTACTCTGTTTGAATTCAAGCCAAAATCTACTGAAACACCTAGTTTTGAATTTGTACCATGAACTTTATATCTCTTAGGCCTAAAATAATTTAATCTAATTTAAGGCAGCTGAGATGCCCATACCAATGGAGCCAAGTTACAAACTACTACAGAGAAAGATTTCTTTAAATTATTTTTTATGGTAGAGACATGACATTTCAAAACAATCCTAATAACAGATGTGAACCCTCCACATATGTATTGTGAGATCTGTGATATATTAAACTACCTAGATGTTTTCACTGCTTCTCCAAGGCAGATCACAGGGAGACATTATTCAACTAATAGAGAATAATACAGTGTAATCATAGGATATCAAAGAAAGAAGGAAGTTAAACACTTAAAAAGGGAAAATTTTCAGTTATTTACTCAAAATAGCAGTATGTAATGTGATACAATGCCAACTATCAACAAAACATGGAAACATTTCAAGTGAAGAGTTGATGTGGGGGACTACTTTTCCTTTTAAATTCTTCAGTTCAATGACCAAATTTCTCTACTAAGTCTCAAGTAGAAAATCTGAGGTCCTTCAAAGTAGGGCAATTTAAGATGTTTACAGCAAGAGCTTAGGTCTCTGTCTTGATCAAAAAGGAAATTATCTCACCTAAGGCTTTTCTGTATCCACCTTTATTAGTCTCTGTAAGAAGTTAGGATCTCACATCAAACTTAGTAAAATCACCCCATTTTTTTATCTATTGGAGCTCTAAAAGTAGAAATAAAACCAAAAGCTCCAGTTTGAATCTAAATAAGCTCCCATAGTTAGATGCTTGAGGGTGGTAGCACACATTTTGGGTGCAGCTAAACAGGAAAAGATGATGTTTCAACAATGCAGGAATTGGAGATGACTGGGAGATTCCCTTTAAATGTTCATCCTGATACAAAATCAAATGAGGGTTTTAAGTACTGTAGGTTAATTACAAACTCTACAATCATCCTGCACAAACTTTGAAACATAACAGAAATCTCTCTAAGTGAAGCCAAGTAGTTTTCAAGGTCAGGAAAAGATTTTTTTTTAATAAAATAGCACCTTTGAATTTGAAAGTTTTGCGTTTGTCATCAGCATGGGATTTGATAATCAAAGTACAAATCCATTTCTGAAATTATTGAACAGGGAGAAAAACAGGTTTGAAGCCTTTCCGTTACATTTTTGATAATTTCAGAACTATGTTCTATATATTATTCCTATGGCTAGGGTTGAAAGAGCTGCTCATGTTAGTTCTGTTTGTTGATGCTTGCTGATACCAGCAAGCATCAACACAGATTACCTCCTCCTCTGTCTCCTGAGGTGATCTTGAACATGAGCAGCATCATAAGTCAGTACCAGACCAAAGGACTCTCCTCTTGTCCTGTACTGTCCACTTAGATAAAATCAGATCCCTTTCTTGGATCTAGGCCTGAGGGAAAGCACCAACCACTAAAAAGCAGTTAACAAAAATTCCTCTTACTATACCTCAAAGCTGCAAGACATCCTCTTTTAGAACAAGAGGAAATGGTTTAAACTTTCACTTAGGGAAGTTTAGATTGGGTATTAGGAAACACTTCTTTACAGAAAGAGTGGTCCAGTCCTGTAAAAGACTGCCCAGGGCAGTGATAGAATCACTGTCCCTGGAAATCTTAAAAAATACATGTAGGTATGGCACCTGGGGACATGGTTTAGTGGTGGAATTGGCACCACTAAAGTTAGACTTGAAGACCTTAAAGGTTTTTTTGCAACCTTAGTGACTCCAGGATTCTATCATCTCTTGTTCAAAGACCGAGCTAGTAGATCATCAGCATGTCTCAGCAACCTCAGAGTAGAGAAAGCTGTCCTGATTTGGACTGTTCTATGAGTAATTTTTCTTCAACAGTGGACGAATTAGAACCTAAACCCTGAGTATAGGCAAGTTTGGCTCAACTATCCTTCTTGCATGAATTAGAACATCTTCTAAACTATGGTAATTTAAACGAGCCATGATATAGATTATCTGTCTGGCATAAGTTCACTCTTTTGGTGGGAAATGGTTTTTCTATTTGTAATCTTTTATAAAAAAAATCAGATCTCATTCTATGCTTTAAAATAAATAATTTCTAAATTTTTCAGCATAGAAATGAGCATTCACACTTAGGCACTAGGATAGTATTCAAATATGTTTCTGTTTAGAATGATCTCTGGCCTGAGATTTTTCACAAATTTTACATCTGGTTCCCAAATGAACTCAGCTGATAATCAGTGACTTATGAGAAAACATCAAGAAACATGTCTTTTCAATCTGCTACAAGGTCAAAAAAATTCCAACAGGATTTAATATACGTACACAAGCTTGATGCATTGGAGTGCTGTGTTTTTTTACAATGCCAACAGTTTGATGAGAATATCAATTAAACATGACTGTATAGTTAAAATTTCCATCTCTAAATGCAGCTGCAGCAAGTAACAGGGCTGCTAATCAAAGCAGTGTTATAATTTAGCAGTGATGAGGAAAGCAGTAGCCGTCAGAAGGGAATAACAGAAAGGAGGCAGCTGCTTTCGTATCATTTTAGTGTCCATTTCTTTAATGAGCCTGAGGAGACAATTCCCTGCTGACTATTCATTAATTAATGGAATTTATGAGAGGAGAAGAGCTATCAGGATGCAAACAAGTGGAGAACAGGTGATGACGGTCTGTTTGCAGGGAATGAGCATATTGAGGGAAGGAAGCTTTTGAATAAAGCAAATGAGATCTGGAAGAGATATTTAACATAAAGCTCAGTTACAAATTCCACATCTGGGAGGCAATGATGTGTGGCTTACAGATTAACAGGGATATATTTTTAAACTCAAGTTATGAAAAATCCATGGCCAGATCTGAGAGAAAGAAGAAAGCAGCCCAGAGGACTCAGGATCTGGCTCTTTCCTGTTCTGAGTGACTGTCACCATTTTGCCATGACTTGATTGCATTAATAAACAGTTGGATAGGTCCCACTAGGAGACTGTCTCCTTCCCTCTCAGTCTTTCAGTGTTGTACTAGTGTCTTGCCCTTTGGCTGGGAATTCTTTGATGCCTCTCAATGCAAACAAGACACTTTCCCAGCCACGAAGATTTCAGGATGCAGATGAATTTTGCCAAAATCAACCTGCAGAGATTAATAAATGAAAGACAATATCACAGTGCTGGGCATCAGCCACCCCTCTTTCAGGCCCTTTGCATATGTATGACATCAAAGGGTAGCTCAGATTGCAGATTTGGTTGTAGCCTCATGGTATCTGTTCACAAAGGGATTCTTTGAGCCTTTTTGCACAACTTGAATTCTTGCAACACTAAACACCCTCAGGCCTGGTTCCAATTAACTCTCTTTGATCAGAAAGTGTAAAGTGCTTGGATTTAGACATATTTGTACTAAACAAAACTCCTGGTAATTCTGTTTCTGTCCATTTTCTACCACGGGGATTTTGCGTAGGATGTGTGAGGAACATAGTGGAGCTCAGCTCTGCAAGTGCAAGCTCCTTAAAGACTTGATGTTAGCAACGTAGGTAAGAGCAGCCACAAGCCTGCTGTAAACAGGACAGACTGAGGCAGCAGATACTGGACATGTGAGATAGACTGTGAGTGCAAAAGTTCCAAACAGTATCCCACCATGTTTTGGGCATTTACATTATAAAGGCCATAGTGACAATCACACTCACACAGTATAACACTCTTAGAAGTCTGTTCTACGCAATCTTGACTCTTCTGCATGTGCAGTAGCCAAAAACAAGGATTTCATTTTTGACACTATATTCTACACACAAACTGTTCCACATATGTTCTCTGAGTGGGTAGCTATAGCACATGCTTTTTCTACTAAAGTTTCCAAATGTCAGGGATGTTACACATTTTTCTCAATGGCTCTTCTGTCGGGTGAATGATGGAGAAGTAAACAAACAACAAAAAGTGTTGAGTAGTTTTGTCCAAGGCCATTAGTTATGACTTAATGAAAAACATATCTTGAATACATCATAAAAAACTCTGAACCAGGGCAGTTCATATGAGAAAACATGGAGTACAGGAAGACCCCCTCCCTTTATACAATATTGCTTTTATCCAATTTGCAACATTTTAGAGCTGAGGGGAGGAAGAGGTATCCTATTAGCATCATGGAGACTGGGTTAAACAGGGGTAAGGCTTAGATAATAAATAAAATCCTTGATTCCATAAGTAGATTTAAACCTAGTTTTAAAAATCGTCCAATAAATATTCTTAGTTTTACTTCATTGCTCACATTTCTCTGCATTTCTTCTAAAATCTGTAGCTCTAGGAGTCCTATGAAAACCTATTTTTTATTATAACATAGGTTAAAACAGAAACAAAACAAACAAAAAACCACAAAAACTCCACAAAAATTCCAACCACCAAGCCAAACCAAATCAAACCAAAAATATTAAAGTTAAAATGTATATTTTTAAGAATTGCCTCAATTTTTAAACCAGACATGAGTTTCTGTTTGATTTCTTTTGTATTTTAATGGGATTCTCAGTCCATCTTTGTAACTTCTTGGTGTGACTGCTTTCTGCAGGAAAGGAGAACAGATACTCATAATCTTTCAGCCTCTATGAAATTTGTTCATTGGTTCCAATCTAATTCAGGAGTTCAAAATAATTTCAGCAAAACATGAAATAACAAAAATTAATGAGTAATTAGCAAGTAAGGAAGTTATCATTGTCACTTTCTCAGTATATTCATGCAAGACTGCATGATAGAGAGGGCAAGCCTGTCATATTTTACTGTGAAATATTTCACTGACTTCTAATAAATGATATGTGGCTTTCTTGGCCCAGTTGTTTTATTCACAGGAATGACCTGTACAACCCCTTGATTTTAAACTTAATACTGCTAATTACAGACAGATTATTCAGATTTTAACTTGGACTTTTTGCCTTTTGATGAGAAATACTGAAATTGTTGGCCATTTATTGCCTTTCATGGCTGGAAATATGTGTCTAATGCCATCTTTGATCCAGTCAAAATCTATCTAGTGAAAGTATATATATATATATACACACATATATATTTTAAGTTTGCTGATGTATTATAGAAATTATGCTTATCAGAAGAGAAAGGTGGATTGATCAAGGCAGCATGGGCCAGGCTGCCCCACCTCTGCAAGTATTTCCCCATACCTGAAGTAGAAAAAGTAGCAGAAGTTTAAAGTTTAATGATTTCCAAAAGAACCTATGACAAATCCATATACAAGCCAAACAGATTTTGGCACTCAAATGATAGGACCTGAGTCATATCACCTCTTATAGATAAGAAGGGAGAGGTGTTGTTTTTAAAGGAGATAAAGAAAAAGAAATGAAATTATTGTTTTCCACTTCTTAATCTTTTTTGGGGGCACCAAAGCAGCTCTTGCACATATTCATGGCCTGAGTGTGGTGAGCACCAGCAATTTAACCCTGAGATTAGCTCTGTTACAGCATGGTACTAAGATCACCAAGTTTGCAAGTTTAATTCCCAGAAGGAATGGCCAGAAGGGCCATTCCCATAAGTGTTGGATTTGATAATTCTGGTGGGGCCCTTCCAATTCAGAATATTCTGTGATAAGAATCTGGGCATGGCAATAGAAACAGAACAGCTGCAGAAATACAAGTGAGTGGTGGATATAGGAATTCTTTCCTTCCTTCTCTCATATTCAGTGGGTGCAAAAACACCTCAAATCTGGTGCAGGAAATGGTGATGTAAACCTCCAAAACCAGCTCACATGGTTGCACCATATTAAGGTATAAAATTAATTTATTTCATTTGACAATATTTTTTTCCTCTGACACAACCTACCTGTCATGAATGCTTAATTGATTTTATACTTAGCTGTGCATCAAAGTTGATGTCAGAGAGGTTTAAAATATATGTAGTCCATGTCTTGCACTCCTACCTTAATAAGCCAGAAGGGTGTCTGAAAAATCCTCTGAAAATGCAGCCAACTTCCTAAGAGAAAAAAGAAAGAGTATGTATATATATACACACACACATATATAATAAATAAATGTATAGATATAAATAAATACTGTGATAAAAATTATGATTGTGGAATATATGAAGATAACCCATCTTGATGAGAACTTCATGTATCAACAACAGACCAAGACACCCATCCTTTTCCCCAGCATTTGGTTAACCCCGTCTTTAGATGAACATTTAAATTTTTTAAAAAATAAATAAATATTTATTATATTAGTTGCTGCTATTACTTTTTTTTTGTCCAGAGTCTGATCAGCATATGAAACTTGTCTACATATTACATCAGAAATTACAGAGGAAATTAATAATGATTGAAAGCTTTCTGATCTTATCTTTATGAGTAATAAATCAACTAACTCCCAAACAATAGCTGAACCTTCCCTTCAGATTACTGGAAGATACTTTTTTAGTTCCACAGCTTTCTTCATCATTTCTGAAGGTTATCATTACTTGCTTTTCATATTTAACTGAGACCTGAGCTTAATGAAACTAAAAATTACATATTTTAATATAAGTTAAAACTATTAAAAATTATATAATCTTACTATTCTTCATGCAATTTTAAGACAATCAGTAAAAAACCAAAGGCATATAATTCCAAAAAAGGATGAAAAAATTGAATTGTTGGCATTACTACTCAAGTTGTAGTTATAATGTAAGAGCAGGGGGAAATTGAATATATTTGAAAGAAAGAAAATGTAAAGCTTGTTAAGAAAAAGTTATTTCTTCATAAGTTTCTTATTGAGCTTCTAAAACTCATTGCTGCAAGATACCCGTGAAGTGTCTATGAAAGCACTTATGAAAGAAGCCTCATCTCTGAATTTGCATAGAAGTAAAAATTACTGTGCTTTAGGTTTTACACCTTGAAAAATTTATTTCAGTTCTAATTAGAGAACTTCTCACTCAAATACCTTGGCCTTTGTGTTTCTATGATGAAATGACCAAATGAAATAGTATAAAAATAGGTCCAGACATTTGTTTTCAACAACTCAGGTATGCATCACTGATTGCTCTAGGGGGAATGAAAGAACCTAAAAGTAAGAAGCTAAACTATCACTGTTTTACTTTCAGTTTCCTTATGCAGATATGTCCTTAAAGGCTGAGGGCATGAGTCTGTAAATTCAATCTGTATTTCAATGCAACTGTTCTTACCACCCCAGTTATTACAGAATAAACAGCTAAGTTACAGCACCCATTTTAAGACCCTTTTAATATACATTTTTTCCTAGTAACTAACAGCAAATATAGAGGTCAGTCTTGACCTTCTCATCAAATTTGTTGCCCACAGTGACAGAGCTCCTTGTTTCAGATCCAAGTACCCACCGCACCTTTTGTGCCTCATTTTGCTTAAATTTATGGCATAATTCAGAAACATTTACCAGCACCTTCCGCTAGAGTGGGAGACTCCAGTGAAAAGATTTCATAGAGTCATAGAATCATAGAATAAAGCTGATTTGGAGGGGACCATCAGGATCATCAAGTCCAACTTCTGGCCCTGCACAGCACCATCCTCAAGAGTCTCACCATGTGCCTGGGGACATTGTTCAAACACTTCTTGAAGTCTGTCAGGCGCTGTGATTACTACCTTGGAGTGCCTGTTCCAATGGCCAGCCGCCTTCTGGGTGAAAAACTTTTTCCTGATATCCTGCCTAATCCTCCCCTGACTCAGTTTCATGCCATTCCCTCAAGCCCTGTCAATGATCACAGATTAAAAGACTGGTACCTGCCTCTCTCCTTTCCCTTGTGAAGATGTTGAAGACCCAATGAGGTCTCCCTCAGTCTGCTCTCTGGGGACCTCCTATATGCCCCTACACAAGCCTGTAATGCGTGCTACTCCCTTAAGGTTGTTTCCAAGTGTATTAAGGCATTGACATCTGCCAGCTACACCGCGGAGAAACAGCACTTACAGGGAGCATGAGTAAAGAGGATGTTAGAGCTACAGCTGGAACCCATAAATATCCTGAGGAAAGAAGTTGTGGGGAAATATATTAGTCTTCTGAAAAAGGCAAAGTGATGTGACACTCACCAGAAAAGTTTCTCCAGTATTACTAAATTGAGGAGGAGGCAGGATGAGCACTGAGGTATTTGAAAAAAAAGTGGATGGGACACAAGATCTAAATTAATTTCTCTAGGGAGTAAAGACAGGATTGACCATGTTTTCTCTATTGTATTGAAACTGGTGGTAATTTTGTTTTCAAGTTTCTGTACTTTTTTCCCATTTTCTTATTCTAAAAAAGATAGGCTGTCAAACAAGCAAGGAAAAAATACACTTTTTCTATCATTCCTTTTGTAAATTTCTGTTATTAGAATTGTAAATCCTGGACATCCTTTATCTCAGAAGGAGGGACCAGCAGGTGGTTTATGTATCAAAACTGAAAAGTTTTGTTTGATTTTCAACAGGAAAAAAAGTAATTTTGTGTGGATCACAGAATTAACCTGTAAGAGATGAAAAATAGTCCAGTCAATCCTCCAACACTGCAATTCTGTGTTATGTGGCTGAATAATCAGATACTTCAAACTCTACACTAGAATTAGTTCTGCAATTTGCACTAGATTGTAAACTCTGGGTCACTGTTTTCCCCCATTTCCTTAAGTTTATGTTAGCATGACTATAACATTATGACTGTTTCAAAACATAATCTTAAGTCACATGGATCACATGAATACAACTTATGAACCATATTTTAGCCCGGTCTTCTTGTTTGCTGCCTGAAAGAGACCAGTCCCATCCAGAAAACTTGATATTTATAATTTCTAATTCCTCACATATGTTATGCATGTCTCTATGTGTTTTAGGCAAATTTTATTCATATTCAGTATTCCCAATGTTCCCATTTACTGTAGCTTTCAATTCATGTGCATTTATTGATTTCAGTTCCATATACTCCTAGTTCACCTTGGCATTACTGGGAAGAGATTCATGCACACAGATGATTTGGTATCTTTTCAAATAGATGTTAAACTAAACACTGCTGTGATTAATTTGAGATAAATTATGTCAGATATATTTTTTTCCATCTATTAAAAATATGCACGAGTTATTGGAGATGGTAGGTTCTCATAAAAAAAAAAACCTTCATAAATTCCACTGAGTAACAAACTATTTTAAATGACTGTATATTTGAGTAGCTTATAAATATGCCTGGTTTCAGCCCTAAATTTACTATATTTTTAATTTTCCAACAGAATGACCATAGTTTTAAGGCTTTCATCTGAAGTCTGGTCTATTTAAAGGGCACAATGTACTTAACTATTCAAAAAGGCTCTTGATCCTATGAATGCACTTTGCTAGTAATGGGATAGTCATTTTCCAGGCCAGTAAAAAGCTATTAGTCACTGGAACACAAACAGATTGTGAGAGAGAAAGCTCATGCTGATGACTGGCAGCCTGACAGAGGCAAGTGGGAAATATGGCCCTTTCCTGAATTAAGTTGCATTGACTCTATCTGTTCCAAACATTTCACTCCTTTCTTCTTGTGATACTTATGACAATAATAGGATAACAGATTTATGTCATGAAGGCACTGACCTTTGTCAGAAGGAACATTTTGACAGGAAAAGATGTGATGTGCTGCTCAGCTCTATAGTTTTGACAATGACTGACAGTACGGCCGTACATTGACATGGCAAGGCTTATGCTTATGTTTTTACATTGTCATCCTTGGATTAACGCCTATTTTTTTATCATCTTTAATCACATATTACTTTTCTAATGAAATGGCTAGATAGAGACAATTTACTCTGCCGAGAAGCCTTGGTTCACCTCACACCCATAGAAGTGACTTGTGTTCCAAGTAAAGATGAATTTTTGGTGAAGAGACAGCTAAACCTAGTGAACACTGATGCTTCTGTTCCTTTACTCCATGGTTAGGATGCTCTTACCTTAAGAAAGTCAAGTTTTTACTGCTTGCTTTGTTGAAAGTTTTATGTTGATAATGAACATTTGGGTTGTCTAATTTTTCTATGAGTGAGTTAGATTTGATGAAATGTGACTAAACTTTAACTTTGAGAAGAGAGCTATTACTGCAGGGAATTTAAATATTTAGGATATGATCAATACATGGGTGAAATTATTTTTCTTTGTCTTTAGGATTGGTGGGTACATGCACTTCATCACTGCAGCAGCAGAGAAAAAAAGCCATATATCCAGGTAGTTAGACAAGGCAAAATGGAAAGGGGCCCAGAAAAAGCCGTTTGTCCAAAGAGAGGGTGCAAATGTTCAGTTTGGAGTGTTTTTTAATTAGAAATTATTACTTCCCATGTACACTTCAGTAGCCAAACTGAGCTGTTCATGTTCCCTGTTTTTCCTGTGTGTGCATTGGTCTCTTACTTGGTGGGGATTGCAGCACAGAAATGTTGTGTAGCATGCAGCCTTCAACTCTTCTGCATGTTTTTAGTGTAGCATGAAGAATATCTTCCATACTGCGCAGTGCAAACAAAATTGACTGTCTCTGCCCTTGATGATCTTATCTTGTAAACTCTTACACATGAGCAATTTTTATTCACTTGAAGTTTATTTCTCTTCACAGTGAAATCATTGGTGAAATTCCCAATACCTCCAGCAGAGCAGGATCAAAACGAAGAATATTTTCACTGAGTTTCGTGGGAGCTATCAGAGAACAAATCAAACTGGAAGACAATCAAAACAACAAAAACTTGTTTTCTGTCTTTCACCTTCCAAAATTTGGATATAAAATTGCATCACTTTTCATTCAGCTCTTTGAGTGACATATAATGAGGTTTCATTGTTCACTACGACACTTTGACAAATGTTGTGTTACTATTGCTCCTAGGAGTGAATATACAAAATATACCCACTCCAGAAGCATAGAGCAAGCATAGTGAGAATCCAAATGAATTATGCATGAAACATGAGAAAGGAAGCAAGTGTTAACTAATCTCAAAATAGGTCAAACTCATGACAATTTAGTTAGTGACAAATGAAGTCATTTTTCTACAATATTAACCAACTGTGTCCCATTTGATTTGTGTCCCTACTGATTTGCAGAGCACAAAAGGTCATTTTCCAGGCAGATGGACAATTTCCCTTCCAGAGGGGAATTTAGCTTCTACATGCCAGACATAATGAGAACCAATAAATTAGGCAAAACTGCTGTTTACCTAAGATGAAATATTGATGTCCAGGCCCATGAGAATGCTAATGTCTACATTCATCTTTTTTTTTTTTTTTTTTAAGTCTGGAAATTTAGAGCACAGTAACCAAAGTTGTGATAGATCTATATATCACAGATACAGTAACATTAGAAAAGGTACCAATCACAGAATACAAATGTAATGCAACTGAAAATTTTCAGTTTCTTCTTCATTAATTTTAGTTTTATCAGGTAGAATGAAATGGGATGTAAAGCAGAACCAAGCACAAACGGTATGGCTTGAAGTATTGAGAGCAGATTAGATCTTTTCACTTTTATATTACCAGTGACTAGAAGCTGGTATGCAAGATATGTGACATGATCTTGTAGTCTTTATCCCATTCCCAGATTGCGATGCCATATGCCTCCTTCATATGGCAGTGTAATCTAGGCAAAAGGATTGGAACAAGGCTTTCAAGGCTTGAAGGTACCACATGACTGAAAAAGCAAGATTAATATCTTAAATTAGGAGAATAAAAGTGATCCATGTAACTAAATGCATTTAACTCCAAATTTTGAAGATTGTATTCTGAAGGAGAATATATTTAAAGGCATGAAAACAAGTGGAAAAAAAGTTGAAAAACAATACTCATTTAGCATGAGAATATTAAATGCCAATAATCTAGTAATTGAGACAATTGGAATAGCCTGTGAAAAAATGTGAGCCCAAACACATCCTGTCAATACACACATGGAAATCACAGAAAGGTTTTTCTGAAGGTTTGTGCACAACTGCAGAACTATGCAGTTACTGGCAGGACACCTTGCGAAAGCAGAGTGCAGTGATGGATGAATGCAAGGTTGGGTTCACATGTATGATACATATGGATGGACCCCATTTGCATGGATAACACATATAGAGCTCTGCAAAGGAACAAGCCACAATGTTTGTTGAGACCTTATGAGTGATGATCACAGGTGAGATCACGGAAGAAAGGGAAGTTGTGTCTAACCTCTGCTGGTCAGTCTGATCAAAAAGAGGCAGTGATTGTAGCTGCCTTGAAATCTTCTGTTCACTGGTCCTGTTTTTCATGGAAGACATTAGCCATATTTGCTACAAGGGTCACACAACAATCCCAGAAATCTCCCGTTTGTTTTAATGAATTTGTTTGCTTGAATTAATTGAGAAGAAGCCTGCCAAGAAGGACTTGAGGACACTGGGCAATAAAAGCTTCCTTCAGGTGAGGAAAGTGGTGATTTTCCTTAGATCAGCTCCCATAAGAATGTATCCTGGGCACAATGCCTAGTTTAGTGCTCCCCTGTAGAGAGTGACCTACTGAGGAAAGTCCAGCAGCAGCCACCAAGAAGATCAGTGATTGGAGCACATGACGTTCAAGGAGGCATTGAGAGACCTGAAAGTTTTTAATTGGGTTTAAAAAAAGCTATCTTCAATGACAAAGGAAATAATGATAGAGTGGATAGACAGGCCCACAGGTCCACAGTAAAAATACAAATGGAAAAAAGGAAAATTTAGTTTGGATATTATTAAGATAGCTTTAGTGATGATAGTAATTTAGCACTGGAGCAGATTTCTCAGTGAGGCTATGGTGCCTCCATCACTGTTGTGGGACCTGATAAACCTGGTCTGAATTTGAAGCTGGTCTTGCAGAAAGCTGGACTAGGTAATCTCAGAGAGTCTTTCTAACCTTAATAAGACCATGAATCTTTGACTTCAACTATATAGCAAAGAACAGAACAGTAAAGAGTGAGGCATAGCATCGTGGTAGTAAGAGGCAGCAGCGAGCACAATTTTCTTAAGTTTTCTATGTAAACGTTGGTAGAACAGTACTTGGAAGATAAATACAATGACTTAATTTTTTCCAACATGTAAAAAAGGATGTTTTAAGTAGAACCTCAGTCTGAAACAACATTCTGAAACCTTCAGCCACTATTAAAATGGAAAAAATAATAATGCTTATGCAATTGAAAAGAAAAAAAGGGAAAAAAATGTAGAGAAGACAATTTGCAAGTAAGATTGCAAGTAGTGTGAGAGAATACAAACTGTATTGATCTAAACCTTTGGCTCCTGATATAGCTCCTTTGCACTGATCTGTTATCTTAATGCTGAGCTAGTAAAACTCCTGGGGATTCTCCTTGTGTAAGGAAAATCCTAGCTGGCAGAGAAAGCAAGCATGGCTTGCATGAGAAGATCCTTTCCAAGGCAGGGGTGGGAAACTAAAATAGCTCCTTATAATGGATACTCGTTTTGACAGTAATGAAGAAGACTATCACCTCTCCATATAAGTACCTAAGTATGTTGAGCAATGAGACTATTGAAAACAGATGTGAATTTCATAGGGTTTTGATGCAAAACCTTTACTTTTTAAAGAAACCCTGTAACAACAAAAAAGCTCATCATAAACAACGGGGTTTGAATGCATTTAAATTTTATCAAAGTAAATTAATACTACAAAATAATGCTAGAGAAAAAAAAATTAGTATTTCTTATAGGAATTTTTTCTTCTGCCAGATTTAGGTTGCTTTCCATTGCAGTAATTGAAATGTGATGCTGAATTTTGATTTTTCTTATATATCAATCCAAAGAGGCATAATTATTTTAGTATTTGTTTTGAGTATTTTCATGGTTTTCTGAGAGCAGAATTTAGTTCATACATTTCCAGCCTTCAACATTTTTTGAAAGTCAAGGGATAACTGACTCTAGCACAGAAAATAATAACATAATCAACATTTTAAAGCACATTCCCTTTGAAACTAAAGCCTTCCAACCACTTAGAATAAGATTTCATAAAGCACACAAAAGAACTTATTTACTGAGACTATGAGAAAAATGTTAAAAATCTATTAGCTATATATTTGTATTTTCTTAGGATAAAGTGCTGAATTCTAGACAAACCTGTCCTGCTTATAAATTTTATTTATGAATAATGACAAGGTATCATTTTCAGTACAGCCCAGAGACTGAAAAATCTTCCTCTGTCATTCACATTTGGTCTAGTTCTGGATTGCATATGAAATTTCAGACAGGAAGATTTATGTAATATGCACAGCGTGCATTAATCCCCTGCACTACAAAGTCCATTAATTTTGAATAATGCTATCAGTTGAGCTACATGGCATGGTGATAACTACATTATTGCATTTTTAAAATGCCTGTACTGATACGGAGCCTTGTTTTACTTTCTGGATACTTTATGCAGTTTTGTATATGTACACGAACAGGCAAAAAATTAAAAATTTATGCATATCTGTTAAATATTTGCATTTATGTTTATAAAATTTTTTTGTATTATAATATCAGAATGCTGAATTAAATTAAAGATCTTTTACTTTTTTATTTTCATTGTTAATTTTTGCAAATTACATAAAATGGAAGTTAATGAAATTAAATACTGACAGTGGAAGGTAAACCCAACTATTCCTTCTCATTATTTTTGTAGATCTAAAAGAATCTGACTAAGGATCTAAGGGGAAATTTTGGAGTGGGAAAACATTCAATTTTATAGAATCAAATTCATCTTTTCTGTTTTAGAAGAGAGACTCACATTATCTAGATCCAGAAACTCAGAACATTTACCTTCATTGAGGAAATGCTTCTTAATAAAGTTGAGGCATGTTAGCCTGTAAATCCATCATCTGAATACTCTCAGGCTGAACTCAACAAGTTGGTGAGGTGTACTGGCAGAAACCCCATGAAGTTCAAGAGCAGAAAATACAGTTCCAATAAATATAAGGATTTTTTTTTTAGTTTGACCTGCTTTGAGCAGGTGGTTAGACTAGAGGGTTTCTGAAAGTCCTTCCAAACTAAATTATTCTCTGAATTTAAAAAAGAGAGTTTATTGCCTTCTTCAGCTAGCAAATGGATGCGTATAGGATAAGGCACAAGCTGGAACATAGGAAATTCCAGATAAATACATAGAAAAACCCTTACATCACAATAGCAGGCAAGCACTTGGAAAGGGAGATGAGAAATTACAAAATTTACAGACTTAGAGATATACAGAACTTGGCTGAAAAAGATCTAAGCATTCTCATATAATTTTGAGGTTGGCTTTGCTATTTGTAGGCTTCAACAACTATAAGTTCATTTGTCACTGAAATAATTAAATGATTCGAAACATACAAAATTACCATAAACTTTCTCTCCATTTTAAAGTCTTGCATGAAAAGCCCCTTTCAGAAACTATGCATTTTTTTTTAATAGAAATATCAACATCTGGTTGCAAAAACACTCCAGAGCAACATTTCTCTTTTCAACATATATTTCCACACATATTCATAGCATTATTTTACAGAAATTTCTGGCTCAAGTTTGCAACTGCAAAGCTATAAGCTCTTCTGAACCTATGGCTGTATTTGTATATGATCAATCCCACAAAATACATAGGCAGTAATTTACCAGAGATTTCTATTGTACTTGTAAATGAGATAGAATTAGTAAAGCTGCAAATAATCCATGATTTTATGATGTAACACAATTTTTGTTTTGTTTTGAATTGTCTCCAAGAGATGATCATGACATATTAACTGAAAAAAAATTCCTCACATATATTTTTTTTTTCCCCAGACTCAGCTTCATTCCCCACTTTCTCTGCCTTCCCCCAACACCAGTTGCATAGTGGGAAGGAGAATGGTGGCTGTGGTCAGTTCATCACATGTTCCCTCTGCCACTTCTTCCTCCTCGGGGGAGGAAACTTCACACTCTCCCTCCTTCAGAGTAGGGACCCAGCCTCATGAGACAGTCCTCCATGGATTTCTCTAATGGGAATCCTTCCCAGAGGCTGCACTTCACACACAGCTCCAGTGTGGGTCCCTTACATGGAGTGCTGTATTTCAGGGGGGTCCATCTTGGAGCTGGCTGGCAATGATTCCCTTGGATATGGGGGAAGCTTCTAGAAGCTTGTCACAGAAGCCATTCCTGCATCGCCCACACTACCAAAACTTTGTCACACAAACCCAATACATGTGGAGTGACATCGTTGATCAGGCTTACAACTTATCTACAGAAAATGGTGAATTGTGCCAGAGATAAACTATATTTTTATCTTGTCACAATAAAGGTTTCATTTTCTTCACAAAGCCTCAGAACTGCCCCTTAAGAAAGCAGTTTCTGGCAGTGAAAATTTAAAGGACATTATTAAAGAAACAAGGTAGAAGAACTCTATTCGGTTCGGTTTTCATAAAACCAGTATTTGCTGCGTTATCTAATTGACACATGTCTCACTGAATTGTTTCACTATCAAGTGTGCACAATATGGCTCACATTATTCTCCTCAAAGAATATTACTTTTATACCACTCTCACACCCTTCAGCATGGTTTCTCAGTAGACTCCATAAAATCATGAATGTTTTTTACCCAAGCAAAATTCAAACAGGAGGACACATGTTTTTTACAGTATTTTCACGTTAATTGTATAAAATTCTAACTGAAACATAAGAAGAGCTAAAGATAGAATAAATAGGATATTTTTTGTCACTATGGGACATTTCCTGGTTGAACTTTTTCCTTTTTTTAATTTTAATTTCTTGACACTTACTGTACTTAATATTCTATTGAACATATATTGCACAATTCATTGTAGTCATTCCGTTTTCCACCACAAATACTAGAATATGGTGGAAGGAAATGTGTGACCCTCACTACCAACAGTCAGTTCCTTTTCTTCTTTTATCAGCTCTGATGTTCTAGCTTCAATATCCTTCTCATATTTCCTTTTAGAGATTTTCATTCTTTTAGTAAAAATGAAATCTGCAGAGTTTTTTTTTTTTTTTTTCCCTCTCTTCTGTACTTAAACTGTATCATAGCTTTGCTTTGACATCTTTAGGATGCTTAAAGTGAATGAAGTAGTGAAAAAAATCTATACATCCGGATTATTAGGATCATGGCTGAAGGGACTTTCATATTATTTCTACTAACAACGTAATTTTTAATATCAAATTTAATTTATAGCAGTGGGAACTCAAAACAATGCAGTGAGTTTGCCTTGAACTTTCACTGAGAAGAGGCTTGATGCTTGCAGATCACTGAAGTTGCTCTATATTTACCTCAGTAATATATTAGACAATGAATCTGAGATTTGTTAAAGGAGTATAAAAAGGAAAGTTTTCAGAGGACAATACAAGGTCCAATTTAATTGCCATCAACAACATCCCTGAGAAACCAATGGCTTGACTTTTATTTGCTGAGAACATTCTCTGTACAAGCTGGATGGATCCTTGGAAGAGACAAGAAAGGGCAAAATCCTATTTACAAGCACCAGTAGTATGTTGTCGTGTCTCTGACATATTCCTATTAAATACAGTTCAGCCCTTAATGACTCTTTTAACAAAGAACTGCCAGTTCAAATAGCCACCTTTAGGGTCTTGAGTTTTTTTTTTTCTTTGTGCTACATTCTGTGGCATAAAATATTACTTATCACTTAACTGTTTGAACAGTCATTAAAACACCATCTGAAACAAAACATATACACCTGTTTATTAAGTCCATTTCTGTATAGCATTGGCTCCTAAAACCACGCAGTCTTATTAATTTAATAAATTAATAAGATAATAAAAATAAAATTTAATTTATAATTTAATAAATTAATAAGATAATAAAAATAAAAAAAAAATATGTCCTCCTCATTTGTATTAGTATAACATCTAATAAAACAACCTCCAAGCCAGAACTTAGAGGAGAAATTCATTTTCATATTATTCACAGTGAATTGCTCTTGATATTAATTACACAAGAACAATTATATTGTATCCATTTCTCTTTAGAGCTTACTGTACCCTGCAGTCTGACTGATCTTCCTTTTCCTTTTACAACATATCAGGGAAAATATGATAGCTGTAAGACAGACCTGGACATGTACAAGCTGAAATGATCCAAATTAGCTGCAAGAAACATCTACTGAGTCACAGCTAACAATGCTGTGTTCAAGGCTAGGAGACTGCCAATAGAGGAAAAAAGTCACTACCTAATGGAAATAAATCTTTATGTTGATGAGGCAAGGGAAATTAAGGAAGTCATACAGAAAAGCTTAAGATAACTACATTCTGCCTTAATCAACTTGTTGTTTAATTTTTCTAGCTAAGGTCATTCAGGGTTTCTTTAAAAGCAGGGAGACAGTTCCATTGTCCTGCTGGGATCAGTGTTATTGTCTATCAATTTAGATTTGGAATTGCCCTTGAATTTTTAGTAGATGCTGTAGTATAAACAAAGCTTGGTCAAAAATAAAGCAAAAAAAAAAATCATGCAAAAATGTTTTCTTTGTTCAGTCAAGTAACTGTGGTTTTAGCACCTCTTACATATTAAGAAGCTGAGAGAGAGTATGAGATAAAAAAATAATTGAGAAGATGGATAATTTAAAGAGTTTTTAAACCAACTTGAGAAAAAACTTTTGAGGGTGGAAATGAAGACATAAGGAATAAGAAATTTCAGAAAACTTAGAAGATATTAAAGAAGCAATTTGCCTATTTATATATAGATTTTTTTCCTAATGCAGATGAGAAATGTGGTTTCTATTATTTTGTTTTAACTTTGTCAGAAAAGTTCTACTCCCGTGAGGAATCTTTTCAAAGAAAGTTGCACAAAATTCAAGTAAAAATGGTGAAACAGCACCCCCCCAGAAAGAGCTGCTCCAAATTTTACACACTGATGATCTACTCATACATGTGATCAAGACACAGAATTTTCCAGGAAAAGTTCCCTACATTGTGAAATTGAAGCAGTTGGGGTTTTTTAACATCTGAGAAACAGAAATCCTAACTTCTGTTATTTTCCTCTAAAAGAGTGAAATGATAATATCATATCTATAGAAAACCAGCCATGGATGCCAAATTCTAAAGCTTGCTTTGTTGAAAGTCTTAGAGGTATTTCTGGTGAGTTAATTGCTCCTTTTTGTAGAATGACCCCGTAAAATGTAAAATAAAGATAGCTGAAAGTTTCCCCTGTGGAGTTCAATACAAAAAGACTAAGAGACAAGGACTGTGCAAAGACCATGATCTTTCCCTGTTTCCATGGTGATATAGTTCTGGAAAAGATACACCCATTTAAACTGGTGGATCCTTCTAAAGTATATTATTAAGCAGTTGTAACAGTGCTTATTAAGCATTGGAACAAAGTTCTTGAGCTCTATTCAAGCTCTTTCCATCCCTTCCCATTTAGAGAGGATAAGCTAAGAGAAATCAGAATGTAGAGATGCCACAGAGAGCATGAAGATTCATGAAGCCTCACATTTTGAAAGATAGGTTTCAGATGTACAATCTCCAAAAACAGCCATATTCCTCACTCCTTACATATTTATTGGAATACAGGCTTTCTGGGTAAAAAAGTCTAGGAGATATGTTTGTTGATTAGACATCTTCATAATCTACCTGTGTTGCTGCATGCTGAAACTTAAAAGTCACAATTTACTGAAGACATGAATTTTAATGATTCGGTGTTGAGTTTTCTCTCCTGTGTATGCACTTATAGTAGTAAGGAAGATGAACCATTTAAATGGAGATCAAACCTGTCATCGTACTAATCAAACCTATTAAAAAAATAAAACAACTACTGGGCATCCATTTCCCTCTTCCAAAAATCAAAATCAAACCTCAAAGCTAAGGTTAAGAAAAAAAAAAAAAAAAAAGCACACTGTACTTATGTTAGGCCATCCTTGAAATCAACATAGATCTGTGAGTGGGTTAATAGGGACACAGGACAATTTTCTCTTATGAAAAACAGAAAGACAGATGGTCATTATCTGTTGTCACTGAAGAGAAGTAGAGTACAATGTGTGGAAAGATCAGTCTCTGTTTAGCACATTGTTTCTGGTCTTGAACAGAATTATGAATACTCCAGACACTTCATTTCAGAGTAATTTTTAAGTCTTCACTGAGAGCTAGGAAAGAAGGACTGACTGTTCTGTAAGAAATATTCCCTTATTTTTGCTGGGATATTTCCATTCTTGATTGATTACATGAGTTTGTCCTGCTGTGCAGTTGCTGCTTGGCTTACCCTGTGTTGACACCAAGAGGACACTGCTACCCAGGATGAAATACGTTACATCCTGCAGTGTGCAGATCAGAGATCCATAAATGCTGATGTTCCTGTTGTGGGGTTATCTACTGTGACAGTGGTGGGTATCTCTTGTTATTAAGCTCTGTGTCACATGAGTTATAAACAACTTAGCTCCTTATTTTACCTAGAAAATAATTATCATTTTTCCCTAGTAACATCCAAATTCCACTGGACTATTTTTCCTTCAAGGTACCCAACATGCAAATTTGTTCCTGTCTTGACTTTAAGTTTGAAGTTTCTTTTTTCTATTTCAGATACAAGGAAATGTCTGTGCTCCTGACAACTGAGCCAGTGTTTTATTTTTAGCAACTGGTCTAGTAAAAGATAAGACTGGGTGCCTTTGCCCTGCTTAAAAGCCTCTATCAAAAATATACTTGAATTTCCATCCAGAAGAAGGCAATAGTGGTAATGAAATGGCTACAAGGAATAACCTGTGAGGACTAGTTGAGGTTTTGTCTGATTTGGAGAAAAGACGGGTGAAGGGTGGCCTTATGGCTCCTCCCCAAGAAGGGCAAATGAAGAGGGAGGTGTTGATTTCCCTGGTATCCAGTAATAGGAGATGGGGGAAAAGTTCAAAGCCACAGCAAGGGAGGTTTAGTGTGGCTGTCAGGAAACATCTCTTTACTGAAGAGATGCTCAAGCACTGGAACAGGCTTTCTAGAGAAATGGTCAGTGTCCCAAACCTGACAATGCTTAAGAGGCACTTGGACAATGCCCTTTGGAACACGCTTTTACTTGGTCAGCCTTGAGGTGGTCAAGCAGCTAGACTGGACTGTTGTAGGTCAACACTTCAAAAATCAATAGTCCTATTCTATTCTATTCTATTCTATTCTATTCTATTCTATTCTATTCTATTCTATTCTATTCTATTCTATTCTATTCTA
>VZUI01052390.1:0-14943 GCA_013401135.1 Cettia cetti | reverse complement strand
AAATAAAATAAAATAAAATAAAATAAAATAAAATAAAATAAAATAAAATAAAATAAAATAAAATAAAATAAAATAATGGCATAATATAGCATAAAGCCACGTAACTCAAAATAAAGTAATGAAATCCTTCGCGTGTTGGGAGGGTTTCCCATCCGGCAGGAAATCATTTCTCCAACAGGAGGAGCTCTTTGCTTTGGTGAGACAATGTCAAAGGAGTGGCCACAATTTTACTCCAAACCCCCTCCTCCTCCTTCCCCTCCAGCCCCCGTTTTATACGAGAACGGCAGCTTAATTGATTTGATAACAAAATAAACAGCAGCCGAGGGCTGCCCGCGGGAGACGGCAGCGGAAGGGGATGGATGCCCGCCGCACGACTTTCCCCGGCCGCCGCTCTCCGGGCCCGGCGGGGAGCGGGACGAGGCGTCCCCGCGCATCCCGGGGCGCCGGGCGCTCCGCAGGGCTCGGTTCGCTCCCGGCCCGGCGCGGTGCGCAGCCCTCCCGGGGCCGTGGCTGCGCGCAGCCGGGAGCAAGGCTTTCCCCGCCGTGCCCCCGGGCGAGGAGCGGGGGCTGCCGTGCAGGGGGGATGGCAGGCGCGGCATCGAGTCCTGCCCTGGGGGCTTCTGAGCAGAGCGAGGAGTCAGCGCCTGGGCTTTACCCCGGCGCCGGCGCGGGTGATGTTTTATTGTGCTTGGATCCCCTCGCTGCGCCGAAACTTCGTGGGGGGAAACGGCCCGCACGTCTGACTAGTCTGGGGCTGGATGCCCTGGGTTTGGAGGGTAACTGACGAGTTTGGAGGGTAACTGATGGGTTTGGAGGGTAACTGACGAGTTTGGAGGGTAACTGACGAGTTTGGAGGGTAACTGATGAGTTTGGAGGGTAACTGACGAGTTTGGAGGGTAACTGACGAGTTTGGAGGGTAACTGATGGGTTTGGAGGGTAGCTGATGGGTTTGGAGGGTAGCTGATGCCTCCAGGGCGGACTCCGCCGTCGCCTTAAACGTCCCAAAGTCACGGCGGGGAGAAGCTGCCTCCCACCCGCGGGCCGCCCCGCTAAGCCATCCCTCTAACCGCGAGCAGCGTGGGGGTTCGCCGCCAGCCTGGCATCTCCCGCCTCACCTCCCACCCGTGCGATAAACCCCCCGCAGCCCCAAGCGATAGTGGCTGACTTGGCAGAGCAAATTAATCTCCTGTCCGTAAAGGCACTTCATTATCATTCTGGGAAGCGGCGGGCCAAGAGCCTGTGTAAAGGTTGCCACGGAGGGAAACCGCCGTGGGGGCCGAGCTTGCCCGCAGGGAATGTTTGTGACGGGGAAAAGTGGTTCCCGAGCAGCCGCAGCGGCAGAAGGAAAAGCTGCCGGAACAGCTGCGCTAAGCGGCGCTCGGGCACAGCCGTGCCCTCCCGAGGGGACCGCCCGCCACCCTCGCGTGTCGCGGGCACCGCGGGCTGCGCTCTCCTCCCGGGAATAGCCCACGCTGACCCTCGGGTCCCCGTCCCTGCCGCAGGGGAGTCACTGCGCCTGCCCCTCCGCACCCTCCGGGGTCCCTCGGCCGCCGCAGAGCCGCCCGGAGCCCGGCGATCTCGGGCGGGCTGCGAGTCCCCCGCAGCCGCCCACGCGTGTCCGGGAGCGGGCGCCGAGGGCAGGGCAGGGGCAAGGGTTCCATCTGCTCCAGCCTTCTGGGATTAGCGCAGCCACGAGCAGCACCAGCGTGGAGTTTCCAGCGCCTTGTCCGCAGTTTCAGCTTGGTTTTTTTCCTAATTATTTTTTAAAGACTCGATGACTTCTCTGTGTGGGTTGTGCCTTTTTTTTGTTGTTGTTGGAAGAATTATTTTTTTTTTTGGTTGGTTGGTTGCTGGGTTTTTTTTCCTCTGGTTTTGTCTGCTCTGCACTGCAAAGGGGATTTTGAGCTGTAGAACCCGAAACCGGGAGCCGTGACTAATTTAGGGGTGTATTTCTTCGGTGCATTCATTTTAAGACAGTAAAACTTAAAAGATGGAGTGGAGGGGCTGTGAAAGGGAGAGAGAGGCGGGAGGGCGGTGCTGCGGCTCCGGGGAAGTTGAATACACCCCGACACACGTACGGGGCGGCGTGCGGGGCCGGGGGCGCGGGGGGGCCGCACGGGCAGTCGGTAACGAGCAGATTGCCGTATGATTTAGAGCGATGATGAGGTTTATCATTTGAACACTGATGAATTCAGGGAACATGAGAGCTGCAATTGACATTCCTAAAAACAATTAAATCGGTGGGGAGTACTGCTGGAAAATCGATACGGCCCAATGTAATACGGTTTGACTATAAACAGATTCCTCCCGTAGTAATAAACCACGAAGTGAGTGTGAAGTGCCGCGATTCCCTGGCTGAAAGGAGGTCTTCTCCCTTCAGAGGCTCAAAACACATCCCCCCTCGCCCTCGGCGATGCTCCCCGGCTCCCGCGGCGCGTCCCGGGGAGCCGGGGCGACGGTAACAAATACCTATGTGAAATTCTCCAGCAGCAAACGTTCATAACCCCGAGGGGAGGTCGGGGGAGGTATTTAAATAGCTTCCCGAATAAGTAGAGAGCGCCTTTCGTCTTGGACGAAAATAAACTGGGAGTTAAGCTTTAAATATCCAGGCTTGATTTAAGAGCACGATGAACTCGGCTGAGTGCGCTCTCGGGGTGGCTCCCCGAGAGGAGGCCAAGAAATGGAAGGGAAAAGGGAACTGTGAGAGAAGGGAGGGAAAAGAGGAAGAATGAGGGCTGGAAGGGAAAGGAGGCCTCCGAGCCCCGCTTGGGCTGTGCCGCCCCCGCTGATCGCCGCTGAGCGCGGAGGCGATGTTTCCTGCGACCCCTCGGTCGGATTTGGGGGGGTGTGGGGGATCTCGCCGGCGCCGCGGCCCCGCCTCGCGTGGAGGCTTCCAAGACAGGGCGAGGGAAGCCCGGATGGGCTACGAGTCCACGCGGGGACGGGGATCGACATGGGGGGCCGAGGGACAGCTCGGCTGCTTGGGACACCCCCCGGCCCCTGGCGGCTCCCACCGGAGAGAGGCTGCGGGGAAGAGAAGGGGAAACCGGCGCCAGGCAAAGCCCGGGGGCGTTTGCAGAGCTGGCTTTCATTTCGGCTTTGGCTGGCGAGCGGAGCGCTCGGGGCCGCCGAGCCCCGCTGTGCCCGCGGCTTGGCACGGGCAGGCAGCGCCGGCTGCCAGCGCCGCCCTCCGCGATCGTGCGCTTCGCAAAGCCGCGGCCGCACGCCGGGAGCCCCCGCCCGCCGGCCGGAGCCGGGCGGTGGCCAAGCCCCGCAGGGGACGCCTGGCAGGGCCCGGGGGCCGCCGCCGTGCGCCGGGAGGGGGCGGAAAGCGCCCGCTTCCCGCGGGACCGCCGCGCTGCGCCGGCCGCGAGGGAAACAGGATCCCGCTGCCGTGCGCTGCACGGGAGCCTGTTCCTGGCGGCCGCCGGCTTCCCGGTGCCTCCAAGGAAGAGGATGCAAGTTGAATGTTGTTTGTGCGGCCGGGACAAAATATCCAGAGCTGACGGGGACGGGGGGAGGGGGGAGGGATTGTGTTCGTCCGCCCATGATGAATAATCCGGGCCGGCCTCCTGGCTGTGGCGGCCAAATCGCTCTGGGATCTGCCAAGAGATCAGCGGCTACCTCTGCCCGCGCCTCGGGCGCCGTTGGCCTTTCCCCGGCTGGCTCTGGTAGGGCGCACGGCACAGCTGCCGAGCGCACGGCGCTGCCTCCGCCGGTGCCGCCCGCCCGGGGCTCGGGCCGCAGCCTGAGCATCAGCCCGGGCCGGAGAACGGGGGACGGGCGTATAAAGCGTGGCAGCGAAGTTCGGAAAGGAGCGGGGGTTTCCCCGGTCTGGGGATGCCCGGCGGCAGGTGGAGGCTGCGCCGCTGCCCCGCGCAGCCCGCGGCCGGGGGAACCGCGGGGAGGGGAGCCCCGGGCTGCGCGGTGCGGGACCTGCTGACCCTTCCACCCCCCCGCCCGGCCGTCTGGTGGGAACAAACACAAGCTGTTCCGGACCGGGGCCGCGCAGCTGGCCCGGCGGTGGCGGCGGAGCGCTGCCAAAGAGGCCGCAGGGACGGTGCTCGGGTTTCCCGCAAGCGCACACACGCGGCCGCCGGGGCGCGGCGCTGGGACCGCTCCCAGCGGCCCTGAGCAGCGGGGGCCCCGCGTGTGTGCGGGGGTGGCGGTGGGCGGGCGTGTGCGGGTGGTGACGTGCCCGGAGAGCAGCCGGGGACGGCGGGCGGCTCCGTGCCTTTGGGAGTCTGAGGCGGCGAGTGCATGCGAGACGATGTGCGTGGGGAGCGGGAGCGCGCTGCCAGGGAGGCGGCGCGCGTGTGCCCGCGTGGGAAACCCTGCGCGTGTGCGGGGCAGAGTGCGTGCGGCTGTGTGACAGCCCGGGGGTCAGAAAGGGAACGTGAGAGCCCCTCGGCGTGTGTCCCAGCTGAGAGCGGCAGCCAACGTGTGAGAGCTGCCGCACTTCCCCCGGAGGATGCAGTGCCCGTGCGAGAGGGCCATCGAGTGTGCGTGGGAATAAATGCGCGTGTGACACGGAACGTGAGTGCGACATGGAACGTGTGCGTGACACGGCACGATCGAGAAGCGGCAGGGTGTGTGCCACACGAAGCGTATGCGTGACACGGCGCACGAGAGGCGGCGTGCCCGTGTGACTCAGCGTGCCACCGTGTGAGAGCACGCGTGGGCGAGAGCTGCCGAGCGGCTCGGGGGGCGGACGCGCTGCGGGGCCGAGGGAGCCGGGCAGAAACCGTGCCCCGCTGCCGCGCTGGCGCCCTGCCCGCGCCCTGCCCGGGCGGTCCCGACTGCCGGGACCGCCCGCGGAGTCTATTTGCCACCGGCGGTCCCGTCCCTTCGGCGGACGGAGCCCCCCCGGGCCCATCCGCCCCCGCACAGCGCAGCGCGGCCCGCGCCCGCAGGAGGAGGGAGCTCCCGGGGCAAAAGCCGCGGCTGGGCGGGCGGCGGGCCATGGAGGAGGGACCCCACGCCCCTCCCCTCCCGCTCAGCGCCGAGGGCCGTTCTGCCCGTCCCCACCTTGTTTATGTGCGGCAGGAACTGGGATTTTCCATCTGCCTGCTCCGCTGGTCGTGACCTCCGCGCAGAGCTCGCAGGCACCGGCTCTCCTGAGCGGGTCCGGGCTGCGGGGGCAGCGGGAGCCGCTGCCGCCTCCCCGCAGGAGGACGCTAATCCTCACACGGGCTCCCGGTGTGAAAAGGGGACGGTGGCACGGGCGAGGGGAAGGGATGGAACCGGCGGTGGGAGGCCCTGGAGACCTGCCCTTCCCGGGGAACCCTGCCAGTCCTGTTCTGCCTCTGCACGTCCAACCACTTCGGCACGAGTTTGCGTCTTCCCGCTCCTGCCCGATCCCTCCTGCCGGAGATAACATAGGCCCTTAGAGGGGTTTCGGGGGAAGGGAATCCTCAGCTTACACCACAGGGAGTAGGCAACCCCGCTGTGGCTTTTGAAGTGCTGACGAGAGCAAGGCCCTCAGCTCGGCGCGGGATCTGCTCGATCAACCGCCCGGGAAAGATGCTGCGCCGGTACGGGCGCCTGTTCCCGTTGCGGCTCTGTGACTGTCGCCCGAAAGGGCTGGCGGGAGGCTGGGACGGGGACACCCGTGCTGCTTGCTCCGGCAGGGAAAGGAGGGGGAGCGCTGAGCAGCCGCGCAGCCCCCGCCGTGTCCGTGCCTCGGATCCGCTTGTCCTTGCCCGCTCCCGGCCTCGGGCTGGCGGGCGCTGCCCCGCCGCTGCCTCACCCCCGGACGGGCGGGGGGCGCCGCGGGCTCCGCAGGGAGGCGGCACGGAAGCAGCGCCGCGAGAGAGCAATGGCTCTTCTCCTCCTGCGCTCTAGAGCAGAGGCTGGCTCTGTCTGAGCAGCCGGCGGTGATAAGAGCTGATTTACAGGTAGAGGTGAAACGTGCTCTGAAAATCTCGTGACACTTTCCTCCGGTGGATTCAAATAATATATAAAGACCGTGAGGTGGCGATCTCCCGGGTAGCTCCTAGGATGCGTGGCGTTGTTGTTAACACATGTTTCAATTTTGGATTGAGACTGTCAATTACCCGCTGAGCTGTGAGTCTTAGCCTCAGGCGGGCTGGGAAGAGGGGGACGGGTGTATTTATTAACCTCTCAAGCCTGGCGAAGATGCGCTTCCAGCCTCTCGCTTGGCCTTTCTCGCACCTTCCTTTCGACCCTGCAGGTGCCACCCGGGCTGCCCCGGCGGCTGCCGCTGCCCGTGGCAGTCGTACTTGGCCTCCTCCGGCCCCGCGAGGCTCTCAGTCCTCACACGGGCACAGCCCCGCGATGAGCCCCGGAGCTGCGGGGGGAGGAGGCGGTTCGCCCTGGCCGAGCCGAGGTGGCTGTCTTGGCCAAAACTACCCCGGGCGGAGCGGGGAAATGCACGGGCAGCGTTTCCCCTTGCTTCCCAAATACATTCTTTTTCTCGGTCGGAAAAACAGGCCAGCTCTCCTTAGTGTAGTTGTTAGGGTTTAGGGTTTTTTCCCGGAGCGGAAGAAACCCCCATGTCCCCGGGAGCATAAGCAAACAGCTCCGAGACCCGCTCCAGAGGCTGAAGCGGAAGGGCTGACAATTAACATTTCCTCCGGTAGCAGAGCTCTGCAGGCAGATCGCTCGGGAAGCGCATCGCCCCCTCCCGCGGCGTGCCCTCACCGCATCGCGCGGTGCCTGCTAAGCACTCTGCGCTGTTTGCAGAGGAGATTTCTTTCTGGAAGAGCCCGCCCGCTGCCCCGGACCCTGCCCCGCACCGCCCCGAGCACGCTCCGCCAGAGCAGCCGGGGGAGGCCCCCAGCACCGCGGTTTGCCCTTTTTGCGTCTCCACAGTTCCCCTGGCATCACCTGAAAACAAGCCACCCTAACTCTCTCAGCGCAGCGCCTCTGCCGCTTCCCTTTCCCTTTCCCTTTCCCTTTCCCTTTCCCTCTTTCTCCCCGCCCTGACCTCCCAAACTCGGCTGCTCGGGGCCGAGTGGAGCCCGCGGCCCCCGCACGGCCCCGCACGCCTCTCTGTGCTGGGAGCCGCGAGTGCATCTCTCCGCACCAAGCCTCCGTGACGAGAAAGGCATCGTAGGCAGCCTATAAATAATTTCCATTATGTTCAGCTGACAGCGCGAGGCGATTAATTTTAATAGCTGTATATTTGCCTGTTTCTCCTAATGCTCTGTAATGAGATGAGAAGCCATCCAACCCCAGATGGCTCCAGCCGCCTCGTTATTTATTTATTTTGTGTGTGCGTGTGTGCAAAAGAGGGGCGAAGGGGAGGGGGGGTGGCGGTTCCTGCGGGACCGGCAGCCCCCCCCGGAGCCGCCCCTGTCCCCGCCGCTGCCGGTATCGCCCCCGGGACTGCCCGCGGGCCCTAGGAGCCATCGTGACACTGCACATTCAGCCGCCGGGGCTCTGCCACTCGTGCGCGGGGCCGTGGCAGGGCAGGACCGTGGGCCACGGCCGGCTGGCTGTTTCGGGAATATTTATTTATTCTCTCCGGTCGCGCAGAGAGTGACTGCGGGAACGCCGGGGGCCGATCGGCGCGGGAGTAAATGCAGCGGATCGATGTCGTTCGGGGCGAGGGGCGGGCGAAGGGGACCACAGATCAAAGCCCATCCTATTAACCTAAATTTCGGCTCTGCGTGGCCTGCGGTCCGGGGGCCGGCGGGAGGGGGAGCGCTTTGTGGGAGCCGGGAAAGCGACCACGCCGCCCGCCGCCGGCACCAGCCAGCGACGTGGTGGTGGTGTGTGTGTGGCGGTGTGACAAAGCCTCGCCGCGCTGAGCAAGCTGTCCCTCAGCCCAGGCGGAGGGCGGGGGAAGGGAGGGTGAAGGGAGGTTTCGACATGTAGGAACGGCGGAGCGAGTCCCAGATTTGGGGACTCCAAAGCGGGGGGAGGGGGAGACGGGGGCATCCCCTGGTAGGACGAGGCTGCTTAACTAGGTGGAACAGCACCGAGGCGAGCACCTGTGTCTTTTTCTAAAAGGCGTGTACTGATAATTACGAGAGTTAATTGCATTGCTTTGAAGGTCATTTGAAGTTACGGGGCTGTGTTTTCTTTTCAGGCTAGCAGACAATGCCCGTGCACTGTTTTAAATGTAAATCAGAGGGTATCCGCATAAACCTGTATTGTAGGATCGAGGCGTAATGGATTCACTCCGGCTGTGCCTGAGCTCTCCACAATACAGCTGAGCAGCCGAGCTGCGAGCGCGCCGGGGTTTCTCTGCGGAAACGCAGTTGCCGAAGAACATGAAAAGCATTAAATCGTGACGGGAAGGGGGCGGCGGGGGCGGGGGGGATGCGTTTACGCTCGGGAGGCGGGAGGGGGGAATCTCGGGACCGAAAGATGCGTTGCAGCGGCGGAGCCACCCGTCGCTAGCAGCCAGGAAGTTTCTCACCCCGGAGAGACACGGGGCTGGCGTGTCACGCACCGTGGCACCGGCGGGGACGGCCCTGGCATCGCTCCTCCCGCGGGCGTGGAGAGGCATCGTCCCTTGTTCCCTGCCATGCCCCGCCTCGGGCACGGCCGTTCCCAAAGGCTGCTCGCTCCTGGTCGCCCCCAGGCCCGGAGGACCTTGTCCTCGCCGCCCCCTCCCCGGTGTGGGGCAAGTTCCGGCCCGGCCCGATCCGGAGGAATGTGGCGTTAGGAGGACCGGCCCTTACCCGTGCCCGCTGCCCCTGAGCCTTCATTAATGCCGGCGCCCGGGGCCTCGGCGTAGCGCCGAGCTGGCCTGCCGTGCGATTAGCCCGGCGCCCCGGGGCACGGCTCCTCCCGGCGGCGCTGAAAGGCAGCCCGGCCCCCGTTGCCCCCGCTCCGGCACCTGCGAGCAGCTCCGCCGGAGGCGAGGGCGTGCGGAGGAGTCCGCAGAGAGCCTTTCTTCTCTGCCCCTTTCCCCACTAATACCAGGGCACCACTTGCAAGACGGTCGCGCCGCACGGAACAAACGCTCATTGATTTCCACCGCCGGGCTGCGGAGGGACGTGGGGCGCGGGCAGCCGCGCTCCCGGCCACGCAACGGCGGCGGCGAGGGGGGCACGAACCGGGGAGGGGCCCCACCGCATCCCAGATGCGAGGGTGTGCGCACATCCGCGGGGCCACCTGTAAGGGAAGACGTTCCTCTCCCCAGGGCCGTGCCGGTGGTTCGGGGCTGCCGCCCGGACGAGCAGAGGGGCGAGCGGCGGCCGCGGGAGACGCGGTCTGTCCCTTCCCGCGATGCCGGGCCACCCTCATGCAGATCGCGCCGTGTCACCTCCCTGATGGCAACCACCACCCGCCTCTCCAGAAAAGTCGTCAGCCCGGTACCGCCGCTTCCCCCGTTGTCCACGGCAACCGGCGTATCTGATTGAACCTCGTTGTAGGCAGTGACACCCGCGTAATGGATCATCCTGTCAGTGCTTTTTTATCACAGGCATTTATTTTGGTCACGGCTGGTGATAACTTTGGTGTTTATCCCTTGTGTCGTTACGGGCCCTGCCGCGGTCTCCCTTCCGCCCTCCCTCCCCGGCGGGCGTGCTGGGTGGACAGGCGACTCCGGGGCGGCGGCTCCCCCCGCCCGTCCGGGAGCCGCTGCGAGGGGTGCCCCGATAGCCCCACGGCCGCCCCGGGCTTCCGCGGCCCCGGCTGGGGGCGGATCGATCGGTTTGGTTTGGTTTGGTTTGGTTTGGCTCGGTTCGGTTCAGCGCCCTCCCCCGATGGCCCCGGCCTCCCCGGGCCGGGTTATCTTGGGTCACGCTGGCGCGGAGCGCCGGGTGCGGTAAGAGGCTCCGGCGGAGCCCTGGTGCAGGAGGGAGTCGGGGGAAGAAAGTGCCGTTCGCAGTTCTCCATCAATCCAGACACTTCAAAAGTAAATAAAGCAGGGCAGGGAAGGGCCTCCAGGGAGGGGAGAGAAGAGGCCTCTGACAGGCGATTGTCCAGGGCGGAGCCAGGGCTATTTCCAGCCCGGGAATAACAACACTTGGGCTGCGGTGGCTCCGACCCGCGTGTCCAGGAAAGACCGGATCGGGGTGTTTGTTTTGCTTTTAATTATTATTTTGACGGCGGGCTGACGTCAAAAGGCAAACAATACCCCCGAGCCGTCCGAGAGGGGCACCGGGGAGCAGCGCGCCCCAGCCGGGGGGGGAAGAGCCCAGCGAGGGGGCGGGCGCGGGGCCAGGTTTGCTGCCTCCCGCGGAGGCCGGGGCCGGAGGCACGGGGCCGGGAGGAGCCCGCTGAGGCCACCGGCCGGGGGCGGCCCCGCAGGGAGGCAGCGGGAGGCTGCGCGGAGGGCAGGGGGGGCCGGTGAGAAGCGGGACCGGGGCCCCCGGCGCGCTTGCGGGCGGGGGTGTGGGGGGAGGCCGCCGCTCTTATCTGGGTCACTGGGGTTAGAGGGAGCAGCTGATAGAAGGAGAGGAGCTGAGCTCCCGCTGCTGCAGAGATAGAGCCGCGATATGGGCCAGGCAGGCACCGAGCTGGAGGAAGGGCGGGAGGGAGGGAAAGAGGGAGGAGGAGGCGGCGGCTCGTTCCGGCTCCCGAGCCGAGCCCAGGTGCGCTGTGGTTTCCCTGCGCTCAGCGCTGTGCTCGGCGGCCCCCCCTCCCTCACTCCCCATCCCCCGTCCTCCTCCCCGTCTCCCTCCAACGTTTAACCCTTTCCCACCTCCGCGGGGCTGGAGGCTGAGTCGTGCGTTGGCCCGGCCGCGTCCCCTGCGGTTCCCCACTCCCTCCGTGGCAGAGACTGAGCGCGGTGGGGGAGAAGCGGGGGGGCCCGGGGGGGGTTGGCCTTGTGCTGCCGAGCACCGCCCTCGGACAGCTCCCGGGACCCGGCTTTGTACACACAAACACACACACACGCACACACACACCCAGCTGCGCTGAGCCGAGCCAGCCCCGGGGCCAGCCCCCGCCTGCCGCCGCCGCAGCCCGTGCGGCCGATCTCGGTTACAGCCAGCCACCCAGCGGGGCTGGCTGCTGCAGCCGCCGCCTTCCTCCTCTCCCCGGTCCCCGCCGCCCTTTTCCTTCCTGCTCGGGTTGAGCTGCCCCGGAGCTCCCTTGGCTCGCCGGCGGCGGCCAGTCCCCGCTCCCGGGCCGCTGCCGGCGGGGAGGCGGATGCGGAGCGACCGGGGAGGGGAAGGGCTCTCCGAGCGCCCCCATCGCGCGCCCAACCCTTTAATCAATTTCACCCTATTAATTATTAATTTTACGCCAGTCAAGCTTGCCCAGGAGGAGCGAGGAGGGGGAGGGGAGGCTGATGTCAGTCGGAGGCGGCGGCGGGGCCGTGCGCCAGGCTCCCCGCTCAGCCCCGGCCCAGCAACTTTCGGCTCCGCTGGCCCGGGCAGCTCCGTTCGCAGAGAACCGGGGGAGGCGGCGATTCCCATTCCGGTGAATGATGCGGTCCCCCCCTCGCACGCACATCCACACTCGCTCTCCCGCTCCCTCCCCTTCTCTCCCCGCCCGCCCCCCGTGTACACACATCCATACAAGGGCCCATTGCATCGTAGCGATGATGGATCGTGCCTAGCGGGGGTGATTTGGTGTTGATCGCATATTATCACGGGCAGGTTGGACTGGTTGCTGATGGACGGCTTTCTAGCAAGCCGCTCCTTCCGACGCTCGGGGAAGCAGCTCGATCGAAAAAGCAGCTTGCTTTTAACTCCTTCTCTCACCAGCACGCGCTGGGCAAAGCTTAGCATCTGTCACAACAGCTCTCCGGATAGCACTTTTCCCTCCTCCCACTCCATTTTCGCCGCGGCAGCCCCGCCGCCGGCCGGTTCTCCCCGGCACCGGGCGAGCACCGGGCAGGTCTGGCGGCGAGGGCGACCGCGGCTCCTCCGCGGGCTCGCAGCCTGTCGGGCGAAGGGAGATGTACGTGGGGGTCCCCACGCCCGCCCGGGCCGAGCCCCCAGCCCACGGCCCGGGCTCGCTCCCCGCCTGCAGAGAGCCGCTCTCTCTCCCTCGCCTCCTCCTCGCCTGTTTTTTATGTAAGTTCCTGCAGATACAAAGGCGGTTTCGTAACGCCTCCCGTCCGCGAGGGCCGGGGACCTTGGCTAACCTTTGGAAACACTGCCCGCCAGTGCCCGGCGGCGGCCCGCGCTGGCCGCCCGCGGCACCGGGGCCGGTCCCCGTTCCGGTGACAGGCACCGAGGCAGCCATGGATCCCCTGCGAGAGGCCTGCTCGCAGCCTGCCTCCTCAGAAACGCTTCGTGCGAACGCTTATTCTCTGGCGAGAGAGGAGGGCGGTGGAGGGGAGGCTTAACCCTTTCGCTTCGCGCCGCCAGCCGCCTCCCAGCCGCCCGCCCGCTCCGAGCCGAGCCGCGCTGCGCCGTGCCGGTCAGCCCGGGGCGCCTCCGCCGGGATCAGCTCGGGCGCTGCCCCGGGACAAAAAGCCTCTTCTCCTCGTGATGGTGGCAGGACGCGGAGCCACGAATTGTATTTTTATTTGTTTATTATTTATTTTATTTTTTTCTTTATTTATTTTAATTTTATTTTCTTTCTTCTTCTTCTTCTTCTTCTTTTTTTTTTTTTTTTTTTTTTTTTTTTAACACAGGACTCGAAAGCGATGGTGCAGTGAGCGGCCTCCTTATCTCGCTCTTCGCTGCTAGTTTAACTCTTTCCGCCAGGCCCAGCGCAGGTTCCTCGGGCCGGGGATTGTTTTCTGTTTGGAAACTGGAGAAGGGGGGAGGCTATCGGCAGGAAAGCAATAGCTCGCTCTCTCTGGAGAGCTGCTCTCCAACAGGCAGCGCCTTGAAATCTATTTAAAGAGAGGGAAAGGCGGGAGGGGGGGGAAGAACAAAGGGGGAGGAGGAGGAGGAGGGGGCCGAACCAGAGCCAGCCAGAGAGGGAGAAAGCGATGGATCAGCCGGTTTGCAGCGTACATCAAACTATCACATCTGTATATGCTCCGATCGATGAAAAGGATGGATAATATTTGTCAGCTGCAGACCTTTTTCTTCTCACTTCCCAAGGAAAGGACGGGGGCTGGGGGAAGAGAGGTAATTGGGAGTTTCAAGGCCAGAGGCACTTCCTGGTACAGCCAAATAGAAAAGAAAGGCCAGGGATTATTATTAATTATTTTTATCATTCTGCAGCCATCAAAAGGACGATCAGGGGACCGTGCAGCCCTCTCTGCCCGCTTCTTCACGGTCTCACTTCTTTTCCCCCTCCTTTTTCTTTCTTTCTTTCTTTTTATTTTTTTTTTTTTTCTATTTTTCCCCCCTCTGGTTCCTTACAGGGCTCCAAAGATTTAACCCTTTGCTTGAGGTTTGAGGTGGGTGAGGCACAAAAGCAGACCGTGAAAGGCTTGGACTGAAAAAAAAAAAAAAAAAAAGAAAACCCAGCACAAGCTCAGCGAGAAGTCAGTAAAACGCACCGTTACACACACAGCGACGTGGTTTGGCTTTAGGGAAGACAAGGGGGGAAGGCATGAGAGAAACGTAGCCTGGCTCTCCACCGCCCCCCGGCTCTGCCAGCCCCTCTGCCTGGTGCCTGCAGTTGCACTCTGAGTAAATAGTTCCCACACATGGTCCACATTTTGCACAGCAGCAGCGTGTTTCCTCTCGGTCTCTCATTGCTGCTCTCCGAGCAAAGGAAATAAAAGAGAGAGAGAGAGCGGGAGAGAGGGTTAGAGGAAGTTAAAAATCAGACGAGCTGAGAGAAGACTCTGTATTACACATATCCTGAATGAAAGCGAAAGCCCAGCATTTCGGCCCTCTGAGCGCCAAGCTCTCACCTCCTTAGTAATGTCACTAACATACACGTTGGGCACAGCACAGCAATCACT
This sequence comes from Cettia cetti, assembly GCA_013401135.1. NCBI lineage: Eukaryota > Metazoa > Chordata > Aves > Passeriformes > Sylviidae > Cettia > Cettia cetti. Next base: position 1,199 of record VZUI01052390.1, on the reverse strand, counting down.
TCCAGCCGGCCACTCGGGCTCTCGGGCGCTCACAATGGCCGGGCTGGCTGCGGAGCCTTCCCAGGGAGCCCGCTGGCCTCCTGCTCGCTTCCCGGCGCGGCTGCGGGGCCGCAGCTGCACGCAGGGACCGCCCCGGGGAGCCGCTCCCTCCTCGCCACCGGGGGATCCTTCTTCCCCCTTTTTCCCGGGAATGGGGGTGCCCGGCACTAAGCCGTGTGTGCAGAAATGGCCATGTCCTACACTGGCTCGGCGATTACTTTCCCAGGGCATCAAGCAGCCCCGGAGGGGCGGCGGGACGGATGGACGGGTTCGGGACGGGGATACTGGCTGGGCTGGGTGAGCTCCTAAAAACGTCACCACCGTTCCCTGCACTGCGATCCTCCCCGGGCCTGCGAAGCGCTGCTCCCCCCTCGCTTGGGGAGCTGGAATACAGGGTGCAGGAGCGGAGTGTGCTGCTGGGAAACCATTATCCAGCGTCCTCCTTTTCTTCTCCCTCCAGGCCCCGGCTCCGTCCCCGCCCGCCCCTGAGCCGGGATCAGCCAGATGATCCTCCGGCCGTCGGCTGAGTGGCAGCCGCTTCGTGGGGAGCATTAGGGCTCGGCCACTCCGCGCTCCCGTGACCCCGCCGTGTCTCCCTCCCTCCATGGCAGCCTCTCCGAAGCCCAGTGCCCCATCAGCTCTCGCTGTGTGATATTTAAAAGAAGGGTTGCATTCTCCCCAATAGAAGCCCACTCGTTTCCTTGTTGCCAGGAACAAAGCGTACATTCAGAGGGGTGGCTGTTGACGGCTCCCTCTGTATAGCACTGGAAAGCGGGTGGCCTTTGGTTACTGGCAAGGAAAATTCTAATCAGGGTGCTTGTAAGCGGGGCTTTATAGAAGCTTAGTTACAAAAGGCTTACACCAGAGTAATGCAATAACTATAATAACAGCCAGGGAGCCCTAAAGAGGGTGGAATGTGCTTGTGTCTGGATGATTTTCCCCGCTCGCACAGAGAGGGACTGTTTACCGCGAGTGCCATTAAGTATCGCTGGAAACTCACCAACCGCAGACTTATTTCAATATACTTTATTGTTGTATCTGCTCTAAAAGCGACTCGCTTCGGACGACTTCTAGATCGTCCTAGAGGAGGAGAGGAGAGGAGAGGAGAGGAGAGGAGAGGAGAGGAGAGGAGAGGAGAGGAGAGGAGAGGAGAGGAGAGG
>VZUI01052385.1:0-51013 GCA_013401135.1 Cettia cetti | reverse complement strand
CTCTGACTTTCTGTATAAAAGAGGAGCTCATCCCACAATAAAGGGAGAACCCACGACACCTGCAAAGGAACCTGTCTCGTTTCCTTTGATGTCTCTTGCGACAGACAACCTTTTACTCTTTATAAGTATTACTTCAGAAACTATGCTTGCTCATTTTATTTAAGAATGTTATGCTGGAAAGTGCAGAAGGCTACTCAGAAGACTTTCAAAATTTACTTAGTTTCTTTGGAACTTGAAGTATTGCAAACAAAATTTTTACACATAGATGCTTCTATTTGCAAAACATAACACAATGAAGTAAACATATCTAAAATTATATGTCTTGGGTATTTTTGCAGTTATGTGCATGATGCGTCCTGTTGCAACTCAGGTGTAGTGCAACAGACTCATACGAGCACTCCCTGTGACTTCAAATAATCTGATTCTGGTTGATTGAGACACTTCAGTTCAAAAATCCAGAGTCCTTCCAGGCATCAGTATATGCCATCAACTTTCATTGTGCCCTTAATTTCTTTAGGTTACCCCTTGTTATCCTAGAAAATGGCTAGTAGGGGCCTATGGTGATGGGAGTTTGGTTACCCACCCTAGTCTGCATTGTTACCTGGCTATTCTTCCTCCGAGGCTGCTTTTTTTGAAAGCTCAGTTCAGCACCATGAAGATCAGCATGCAGTGCTGTTTGCAGAATGTTAAGAAGTCCATCTCTAGTTGAGACTGACAGATACAACAGGACTTAGAGAAGACTTGTGTCCTTCAGGGGCCAGAGTTGTCCCTGACGCAATTAATATGATGAAGAATGTCTGTGCTGAGGAAAGCTAAGTCTAAACTGATTTTTGCTGTAGATTAAATCCTGCAAAACACTGTGGACAAAGAGGACAGCCTGCTTCTCCTTACTGGAGTCTGTCCTGTATTTGAATACTTCCCTCTCTCTCCCTCATCTTCAGTCAAGTGTTCTCTACACTGATCCATCCTATTTTTTCAGCCGTTCTCTACAGGGCATGTCTGCTGCCCTCCAGTAGCTCCCACTGGCTGGCTCTGAACTCTTCAGCTGGGTCACGTGTTTTGGAGAAAGTGTGGTGCGCAGATTGCTCTAAGTGCTCCAGCCAGGTGTGAACAGGACTGACTGCCATGGCAGGCGTCCTTCAGGTGTTCTGTCAGCTGTTGCCCTATTTGCACATCCATCTGTCATCATAGTTCTTTGTGCAGCAGTTTCTCTGCTGGTCTTTGCTCAGGCTGTTCTCTGGCAAAGAATTGCTCTGTAGGCAGTTATTTGTCCCCTGGTATTTCTAGAGTTGGTTCTTCCTGCTTGGGTCTAATATCTGGCATTTATCAGTTTTGGATTGTATCCTATCTTTACATATTTTTTCAGTTCAGTGTGATTCTGTTCCCATTTTATTGTTCATTGCCTTCATGACTGGAGGTAGTTATGGATCTGACAACATAACCTTCATCATAGCGTTAATATTTTTCAGTTAGTTTTTATTTGCTTTTTAAACCCCAAATTCAATAATTTTTATGGAGCCCACAATTGTCAAGTACTGTTGATTGTCAGAACTCTTTGGAAATCTCTTACATTATACATGCAAAAAAATGTAATCACATGAGAATTAGCACATAATCCCAATTTCAATAACTTTTCATTTGGAACATCCTCTTGAGATGTTTCTGCCTAGTGATATATTGAGAGCTTCAAATGGTGCTAATTACAACAGTATTTTAAATATCTGCAGACTTTCTCTAACCTTATTTTCATTTTCTTTCTCTCCTCAAGAAAAGAGCGATTGGTGTATGTGGGCATCAGTATTGAGAACATCATTCCACCTCAGGTAAGCTGGTGTGTCTAGGTGGCATTATTTTATTTTCTAAACTTCTCATGGAAGAAGTCTCTCAGTGCTGTGTCAGAGGTGCTAGTAGCATCTTGGAAAGAAAAATCAATCTATATGCAGATCAGAAATAATTTTGGACTGAATATAGTAGAGAAACTGAGGGAGCTTTATGGTGTTCATTAGAGCCACCTGGTGCCACACAGAGTCGTCTCCCAGCAAGGGATTGCAGCACTACCTCCCTGCCCATTACTGCTGTGTTTTGAGTTGAGTACCCAATATTCAGTAGTTTATAAAGTTGGGAATCAGTTATTTAACTCTGGTGTTTGCTGTGCAGTTATCTAGGTCTGAGTCAATTGTCATGGCTTTCCTTTGGAACTGATGGAAACAAATGCTTCTGGCTTATGATTCAGAGGGAATACGTAGTATCTCTAGGCAGCATAATATTTGCCTTCAAGGACTAGATATTAAGGTCACGTGATTTAAAACTGTAAACATTTAGTGTTTCATTAACAAATGCTTTTGTATGCTTTCCCTTGAGAAAAGAGGAAAAATGCTTTGATTCACATGAAGAACAGCCTCTTCTCACTTAAATACACTTTAAAGCAAGTCTCTTGAAGTCTTAGCTAAATGCTTTCACCTGGAATTATATAATATGTTCTTTGCAGTTTGAAATGGAACTTTTGTTTGTTTTAAACACAGACTTTCCACTCTGCCTGGCTGTAACAAGGCTAGCTTTTTCTCCCTGTCTCTGAATAACAAGAAAATGATCACAGATTTTACAAACTTGCAGGAGAATCTATGGCTGAGAGCAAATATTTGAGAAATGCAGCCTGGGGGCAGATTATTTTGCTTTTAAATTAATAACTTGCAAACAATATAATAAAACTAACCTGCATGAAACTTTTATTGAAACTGCACTGTGTAAAGGTATCCCTGAGCTCAGTATGTAGAGATGGTGGCCACAGTTTGTTCAGCTGTCACATTTACTAGTCCTGGGAGTATCACCTGAGGCATGATCTCAGCATTGCAGCATAAACACAATGATCCAATAGCCTGAACCCTTAAACTCTGTTTGGAAATTATGTAGCCTGTAAGGGCAAAATATGCAAATTTACCTGAACTGCTGTAATTGGTCAATGTATTGCAAGTTAAATGTGCTGTGTTGGACATATGAGCTTCCTAGACAGAATGAATTATCTGTGTTATGAGTTCAGTCAAAATGAGTGTGAAGGGAGGGAGAAGATAAAGTTTTTTGACACTTCTGCCTTGTCTGAACAGGAGCCAGAAATACCTGAAGGTCAGGAAGAAAAGAAGAAAGATTCCAAAAAGCCCAAATCAAAACTTGAAAGGAGATCTACCAGAACCCGAAAGTGCATAAGCTACAGGTCAGCAGCTTGTTAAAATAGCTTGTACAGCAAAAGTCATACTGTTGTTTCCTTTCTGAATCATCCCACCACTTCTCATGTAAACTTTTACATTTAGCAGGAAAGCCCAACTAAAGTGTCTTTGTTCTCTTCCCCTTCCTCACCTTAGACCTTCCTTACATGAAAGGAGTATGAAACTTAAAATGTAATTATCACATGGTGCATCTAAAAATGCAATGTTTGGAGAAATCTGTAACTCTTTAGAGAAATTGTGACAAAAATGCTATTAGTAAATGGAAGTGCCAAGATATTTATTCTAAAAGTATGAAGATCTGTTTTCCAGGTATTTTTTTCCCAGGTTTTCCTATTTTCCAGGTTTTCAAAATTCGGCATGATCTTAATAACAACTTTTGTTCTCAGTGTATTACCAAGCTGTTTTTATAAACTGCTTTGTAAATAATACCTTGTGACACTCTGTATCATCTTCAGTCCACCAGGCAAGTAGAATGCCCTTGGGATTAGAAAAGAAAGAGATTGTGGGGGTTTGGCCCAGATGCATTAGGAATGTTAAAACAAAACTGTCTTTTCAGTAGTTGCCCTGTGTAGACATTTACCATCAAAAATTATAACTTTCCAACAATAACCATCATTGAATTTATATTCAACCTGGTTTTGCTGCTGAGGAGAGGGATGGTGTTTGTATAGACTGAGTTTTCCAGCCTGGTCAGAACACTCAGTCTGACTTAGCTTAGCTGTTGGATTTTGGTAAATTATTAAATGAACAGCAGGAAGTCACGCTATTGAAAATGCCATTGCTGCTTTGGGAAATTAAGCATTCATTCATTTAAAGAATGTTATGCTATGGCTAAGACTACATAGATCTGTTATTATGTTAATGACAGGTCAGGGAGCATCTCACCAGGAGAAAAAAACCCCTTGCCTGTAGGGTGTGTGTGGCACAACTTCAGCAGGACCCAAGTTGTGCAATGACAGTAAATTTTTATTGAATGTAATGTTTCAGAAAAATCAGTCTTCTGATAAAAAGTGGTAATTTTTCTCACAGACCGCATCATACATAGAAGTTTGAGCTGGTGAAAATGTTACACCTAGCAGTGTGTCAGGTTTATATGTCTGCAGTGAAGTTCCACTGGTGTCACTGAGAGTTGTGGACAGCAAGGGAAAATAAATGCTATAAGTCTCATTCCGCTAGGAAACAGATCTGAATTGTGGATGATCTGGTTCTCCAAGGGATCTGTAATCCCTTTGAATCACCCCTCTGTTGAGTCCTCTCATGAGCAGGTTAGCTAAAACCTGCATCATGAATAAAGCAGCAGCAGAAGAAATTACGTTCCATTACACCTAATGGACAAGCAGCTGAGCTCAGGTTATTTGTTAGCACTGGTTTGAAAGCATTAATTTCTCGCATTTTAAAGAGGGGTTTTTTTAGCTGTTTGGTGGAGAAACAGTGTTGGAGTAGTGTGGAACTAGTCTTACTGATGGAATAATTTCAGAGTTATTTCCTTACTGGGCAAAACTACCTTGAGAGTGGTATGCAGTTGCTCCTAAATAATATCAAGATACCAGAAGTCCATCACCCTAGTTTTAAAGGAGAAAGTGTTTCATGCTTACTATTGGAATACAGAGTAAAGTATTAGATTTATTTTTATCTTGTACTGCTGGAGGTTCCTATGGAGGAACAAGGTAAATATAACTGTAATCTTTCTTTCATGACCTAAAAGTGGAATCTTTAATGAATGTGTTGTACAGTTGTTAGTTTTAAAACTTTTTAAAAAATGAGAAGAAAAATTTGCATCCAAATAAAAAGTCTTTTCTATATAGTTAATAGAATTTGCACTTCTGCATGTTTGCGCTCAAGGCATCTATTTTATCAGATAAAAATCCTTTTTTATGGAATTTGAATTTATAACTGAAGGAACAAACTGAGGTCATCTGTGTTGAAAGGATTGGATCTTTTTTGTTCAGTTTGCTGTTCTCTTTAAATGAGTTACTCAGGGTGCAGAGATTTATGCAGTTTTATAAAAGCTGATGCAGGACAAGCACAGTCAAAGACTTTGATTTTGTTTGTCCTATTCAGTTGTGTAACATTGCATTACATTTTACTTACGTAGATTAATGAGAAACTTTGTACTTTGCGTTTTATTTCATCTGTTCAGCTTAGAATGTTGCAGATCCATAAAGTATCATGAGCTTTAAGAGTAGAATGCAGCTATGTGATATCAGTTCTGAACAAAAATGTGAACATACTAAAGAATTTCACATTGAGTTTAGTAGATGATTCTCAGGCTGTTTTGAAGGTTGGTAGAGCTAATGCCATCTAATAAAAGTTGTGGAAAAAATGAATACTTAGTGTGAAAATTCTATTGAAACCATTTTAAAGAACTTTCACATTATATATTGTTAAATTCAGAGGCCTGTTGTGTAAAATGGAAGGGGATTTCTGTTCATGTAACTCAATAGTAAGACAGGCAATGGTAAATGATCTGTAAGCAAATAGAAGTAAGAAAAACAACTTTGATAATAAAATAGCCATTTAAAAATTATGGCCTGTTATTTTAGTTAATTAATTGTGTATCCAGCCCTCTGTCTGTGCAGTGTAATTTCTTCAGATTTTGAGGTATGTTTTTGTAGCAATTTAATTTAAGGTTTACTTCAAAGTGGTAAATGGAAGCTGTTATTTTTAGGTTTGATGAATTTGATGAGGCAATTGATGAGGCAATTGAAGATGATATCAAGGAGGCTGATGGAGGAGGTATGTTTCTGATGTTACTTGTTTTGCATTGCAGTGGTGATAAGAAGATGGAGTGCAAATTTATTTTGACATGAGAAGCAACAAATATAATCCTCTCCCTTTAAACTCTGTGGTTTGCCAGGGATTTTTTACTGCTGTACTTTCGGATGTGAACGAAATAATTTCCCTTAGGAGTGGCCATCCCATGCTGCCAAAAGATGTCAGAAAATCAGTAAAGGTTCATAGTTAAATCTAGCTTGTATAGGTTTTTATATATGTGTAATGAGTAAGTTTTGGATTTGAGATTGGAATGGCAGCAGTGCTATTGACATTTGGCCCCTGTAAAAAAAGGGCTCACAAACTGGTCTGCAGTTGGACCCCTAAAGACTGGGTGTACCAAATTGTCTTAATATTCATCCAGCTCTATTAGCACTTCTCAGTTGAACATGAATAAAGTGAAATTGTCTTCTTTGTTGCCTGTTGAGGTGACATGGGACCAAAACAGAGATCTTCAGCACTCTGTGAGGGATGGAGGCCGATCTGTGCTTCTGCATCACCTTAACTTGCCCAAACAAAAGAGCCATGAAATGTTGTCCCTCAGCTGTTTGGCCTGTGGTATCTCCAGACACTTACCAGTTTTAGCAGCTCATCTTGCTTGACAAGAAAGTATTCTGCTTGACAGAAAATAAACTGAAGTGAGGCACATGCAAGAAAGATCTGTAGAAAGTTAAACAAGAAAATAAATTTGCTGTTGTTTCCCCTTTCTGTCACTGTATTCAGGCATTGGCAGAGGCAAAGACATGTCAAATATCACAGGTCACCGTGGAAAAGACATTTCCACAATCCTAGAGGAAGAAAGGAAGGAAAACAAGCGACCACAAAGGGCTGCTGCAGCACGACGCAAGAAACGACGGCGACTAAATGACTTGGATAGTGACAGTAACATGGATGAAGAAGAGAGTGAGGATGAATTCAAGATCAGTGATGGGTAGGTCTGCAATTCAACTTCCACCACAAGTCACTGACCTTTATAGGCTTTGACTCTTCAGTGCCCCTGAAATGATCATCAGGTGTGTGTTCCCAGTGCTGTAACGACACTGCACAGTACCAGTAAAAATCAAAGAATGATAGAATGGTTTGGGTTGAAAGGGACCTTAAAAATCACCCAGTTCAAAATCCCCTACCATGGAGTCCTCCTGGCCCAGGGGAACATCACTGTGCTGGAAAAACTGCATTCTGGATTCATGTGCTGATGTCATCCAATTTGTATTTTAAGCATAACACATTCTGGAAACGTTACTGGGATATTTGAGGCCTCACTACAGGCTTCTGTTAGTGAAGGAGCCAGGTGGGCTCAGTTTTCTGGCTGATGTGACTACTGAGAAGAAATCCATAACAAAAATGTAGCTAAAATGAGGCTGGTTGTTACCCTTTAAAAAAATGAGTTGAAAATTCCTATTTTGTGGGATTTTTTTTTTTTTGTCTGATTGTCATTTAGAAATTGGAAGAGGAAAATTTTCATTATTTAGATCATCCAGAACTTGACAGGATTGCTGCTCTGTAGGAGGTAGAGTTTGAAAACAGTCAAAGAGGTGGCTTATGCTGTAGAAAAATACTTACCATGTGAAGCTTTAAACTCTAAATGAATATTGCTCTGGCTGACTGAAACTCACTTTCCACAGAATTTTTCATCATTCAGTCTGGGCAATTACTGATGTTAAAAAAGTTGCTAATTTTAGATGAACTTAAGCTTCAATGAAGCAACATAGTAAAGGAAGCATGAGGCTCTTCACCAGCAACATTTAAATCTTTACACCAATCATTGAGGCAATTTGCTAAGTGTATGGAAAATCTATACAAGACAAATGCAAATTTTGAGCTTTGTTTCTCACCTGTGGCTATGCTGAGGACATTTCAGTGGCACCCTGAATAATTGAGCTACATGTGCTGGAAATTTCCAATCAATGAGTGTAGATTGTGGAAATGTCACAGAATTAATAGTGCATTGATCTGTTAAAGTGTGCTCGTGCATTTTCAACTCCATCCTCTGCTTAGGACCTTCTGGATCTTACACGGGAATTTAGATTCGGCTGGCAGCCAAATGCAAGTGACTATGTACTTCAGCGCTCAATGGTTTCTAAAAAAGCCTTGGCTCACTTGAAATTATGGGAATGTTGCAAGCTTATAAGGTTGTAAGGTGCATGTTTTGCATTAGAGCCATAATTTTGTGTTAAGACACGTTATTCTAATTCTCAGAAATTATGTGGGACAGTGCTGGGTTTGTGAAGGACAGGTCACCTTTGCTAGAAATGGCTGGTGTTATTTTCCCTCCACAGTTACTGCTATGCAGACATTACATTGCAATGATCCATATGAACACTTCAGGATCTGTCCTATGTTCATGCCACCTGCAGTGTTGGTTTGACAGAGTGCTTATATCCATCTGCTGTTGTAGTTGGCTATGTGATGTCATGCACTGTAGAGCCATATCCCAAATACACAGCTGAACCCTCATGTCAGTGATGGCAGCTTGCTCTCTCTGGGTTTTTACTCCTCATTATAAGATTTGTGCTTTTTTTTCTGTTTTGTGTAAAATTTTACTTAGCACTTGCTTGTAAAATACAAGTACTAGTTCAGTCTTTTGGTTGTGATACCTATCTCTGTTGTCTGGGGTTTTCCTTTGAACAGATCTCAGGATGAGTTTGTTATATCAGAGGAAAATCTGGATGAAAGTGAAGATGACCCACCATCAAACGAGGACAGTGACTCAGAGTTCTGCGCCCGCATATCCAGGCGACACCTCTCCAGGCCCATGAGGCAAAGCAGGAGGTTACGAAGGAAAACAGTCAAGAAAAAATACTCTGAAGATGATGAAGATGAAGAGTCTGAGGACAATTCAAGCAGAGAGTCTGGTGAGTATAAGCAATCTTTGATATTTTAAGTACTCTGTTCTGGAGAGTGGGAGAATGGCAGTCTGAGTTTTGGTTGTGACTGATACTAACTCGTTTGCTTGCTTTGGTCAAGTCAGATATCATCTTTGCTGTAAAGCAGTTTTCTACTCGTTCTGCTGTCAGCATTTTTCAGGAAACTGATAGTGAGCATTAGGTTCTTGGCATTTCTAGGTAATGACATATTTAAATAAATGCTTGAGTTGTGATTCTAGAGGCCACCATTGTGGACAGTTACAGCTGCCTCTACTTCTCCTGTTTGGCACGTGATTATAGGAAAGAGGATGGAGACAAAAGTGTGCTTCTTTATAGCTAGCAGAAGACCTGCTGAACACACCTATGAAAAACATTCTGAAAGAAACGTTTCCCGTCACTTTTATGGAAGAAAATTTCAGTTGTGTGGCATTCTGTGTTTTCTGGAAGGCTTGAAAGGAAAGAAAAACACTTTGAATCTGTCTCTCCTAAAATTATCCTTAAAATCTGTAGTAACGGAAGACTCTTGCATCACAGAAGATAATAATTTACTTTATTCCATTTCTCCTTCAACTACTTGAATTTCTGTTGAAGTGTGAGAATAGTACCTGTGCACTACATAAACCTTTTCATGATCAGCATCTTTCTCTGAAGACTGTCATCCTTGTTTCTGCCTCATTTGAGACACAGACTAGAAAGGGCCATATACATAAGCACTCATTTTTTTCTCACTCTTACTGTGAATTTAAGGTTCTAACTATACTGGAGTGTTAACTTACTACAGTATGTGTTATCTTTCCAGTATTTTATCTGTCTAGAATATAAATGATGAACATGTTGGAGTAAGTTGCTTTGGAGTACTGATTTCCAAAAGTGAGGTTCATGCATGGACGGATGAAGACAACTATATGAGTATTAGAGTGATTGTTGTCTCCCTGTCCTCAATGCATCATCTCACTGGTCATAAGCTCTTGTCAAGGAGGTACTGGCAGAAGTCTTAAAGACATTGCTTATCTGTTCTGTAATGCACAAGAGCCAACTGTGTGTTTCCTGGTGGACACACATCTGTGATAAAATCAACTGATTCCAATATCATTCCATATATATAAAAGTATAGTCCTAGCTGTGTGTTTCTATTTCTCTCTTCCCCTCATTATTGTCCATCAGGATCCTGCTTTAAGAGTGTTTTGAGCTAAGGAAATCAGGTGCCCTGCAAGAGGCTTTATTTTCAGTCTCCAGAGACAGACTTTCTTTTTGAAGCTGGTTGTTCTTGCTGACTTGCTCTGTTTCTTTGTCTAATGTTTTAGGAAGTAAAGAGGATGCCACTTTGATCTGTGACTCATGTCAATCACTAACTTAGGAACAGTGTGTGACTTTTGTAGAAATGTATCTTGGGATAATTGTTCTGGCATAGCTCAGTGAAAAGCAGCTGAAGTTGATTTGAGGCTATTTTCAACTGGTGTAAATAAATCTAATTTTTGAAGACACTAGCTGCTGTAGACTGGTGCAGGAAGAACTGTGATTGCTGGTAAGTTTCTTCAGTATGGTTTCTGTTTTACGCAAACCCACAATTGAGTGAAACTGATTTTTATTCTTAACTTATATAACTCAGATCTTGGAGTTTCATCTTGTCAGTCATTTTTCATCTACCTTTTATTAAAAGTCTCCTAGTAGAGTACAATTTATTTAAATTTTAAAAGCAGAACAGACTCTCCTGAGGCACTGGTAACATGCACCATCAATTCAGTAAGGTTGTTTTCACTGTCAGGAACAGTAGAGACGTCTTTGACACCAGTAGAGATAAGGCAACAAAACCACCGTAAGGAAACTATCAGAATTAGGAAACTTACCGAAATTTTTTGTGAGGCAGTTTTGCTTTGATGGAATAATGAACATCACTCTCTTGTTCATACAGAGAGTGGTGATTACACAGATTACAGTGATGATGATTACCTGGAGACTAGGAGGAGAAGATCAAGACGGAATCAGAAGAGACAAGTTAATTATAAGGAAGATTCAGAAAGTGATGGCTCACAGAAGAGTGTCCGATATGGGAAGGAGTTGAGAAGAGTTCATAAACGCAGGCTCTCCACTTCAGATAGTGAAGGTAACATAAACAGTCCAGCATTTCCAGGAGCAGGTGTATGTCAGCATCAGCATGAAGGGAAAGTTATATAATTCCAAGATTTCCGAGAATTTTCTTTCTAGCATTCCTTGATGTTACTCAGAAACTCTTTCCTTCTGAAACAGCCCACTGGTACTTTATGATGCACTGAGTCACTTTTCAAATTTATCATTGACCCTAATCCTGACTTCCAGGTCTGAATTTACAGTGCCTGACACAGAGTGTTGGGATTCTAAAATTGGCACTAATGCAACTGTTTCACCGCTTTTCTGTTAAGAGGTCACAAAGCTGCATCCCACGAGCCTCTAAAGATTCTCTTACGTAAGAGGAAAGGCATTGCCTCTGGTGCCCTGACTGTTTGTGCTGGTGGTTCAGATTCATTCCATCTCCTGTTTAAGGAGCTGTGCCAAACGCAGAGGAAGCCTCTCTCAGTAATGTCAGGCACACCGTGAGTGATTGGTGTGCTTTGTGATTTATAATTAATTAGCTTTTAACAAAACTAGCCACTGACTTTGGCTGTTTTGGATTGTGGGTGCCTGGCTTACCAGACTTCAGGTCTGGCTTTCTGAATGCTGAGCGGTGCAGGTTGTAATGGACACCAGGCTTCCTCAGAAAATGAGCTGTCCTTGACAGCTTGTGTGCCTCAGTTTTGGAAGGGCTGTGCTGAGATTACAGAGTGGTAGAGTATCCTCTAGGTGAAGGGAAACAAGTATGTGATGCAAGACTGTAGTACCTCAAAAACATGATCTTCAATACAGCCTGTTCTCAGGCTCTGTGGTGGGGTTTTTTTGCCAGCACTAGTGGCTTTAACTGTTCCCTGATTGATGTTGTCTTTTCTTCATGAAATCCCATTTCCTGGGGTATTTTTAGTATTGGCTTTCCATGTGTTAAAATCAGCACCATTTAACAGCTTTCCAGCACTGTCCTGCAGTTTCCACAGTGTATCATAAAACATGTAACAGTGTTACTGGAATTGTAATTACTTTAAAAATAGAGGAACACTGACAGTCTCTATCAAACTGGACCTACATTAAATAATACCCTTTAAAATGAAAATTCCCGTGATTTCTAATTGGAATCACAAAGAGACAACAAATTATGTTTGACTTTCCAGTTTCCATCTTTTCTCACCACAACCATCGAAGATCATTGTAAAGGCTGTCAGTGTGTAGGCAATATTCCAGTTTGCCAAAACACCAAGCCTCCCATTAAAGAGTGGCAAACTTCAGGTGACAGGCAGCATTCCTTTACCTTAGAAGAAGTATATAATTTGGGGGTGGCAGGGGTATGGTACAGCTTTGTGTGTGTGTGTGTAGATGTGTGAATTTTATGATAGAGCAGCCATTATTTGGGTTCTCAGATTCTGTTAGGGTGCAAATAAAGCACATACTGTGAGATGAGGAATGCAGTTCTGCCCTATTCCCAGCATGGAGTTAACCAGTTTCAGGGGAGAACACACCTCCTTCCAAAGCCTCTGGTATGCCTCAGATTGGAAACAGAGTATCTATAAGTTGTTAATACTTGCTGCATTAGAAGTTTATTTAAAAAGTGAAAAGAATGAAAGCCTTTTGACTTAGGCTGGGGACCCTGGGGAAGGAGACAGAAATGTGTGTGCTCAGAGTGCTGTCTTGGTAATGAGTGTAAAAGATGAAAGATAAATGTTGCACTGAGATTTGCTAATGGCTCTAAGTCTGCTGCTTCTTCCAGAGAGCTACACATCTAAGAACTCTGAAGATGATGAATCCACAAAGGAGTCCAAGCGATTGATTCGAAAACGTCGGCGAAGTACAGACGACTATTCCGAGGAAGAAGGAGAGGATGAGGAGGAAGAAGGGAAGCCTGTCCGCAAACGCCTGAACCGAATCGAGACCGACGAGGAAGATGCGTGCGAAAACGCGGCCGACGATGCAGAAACCCCCGCTCCTGCAGATAAGCTGCCAGCAGCACAAGCCCCCCAAGACAACCCCAAGAAGCACTGCTACCGGATAGAGAGCGACGACGAAGATGACTTTGATAACGTAGGGAAAGTAGAGAGCCCTTTGGACTACAGCCTGGTGGACTTGCCTTCCACCAATGGACAGAGCCCAGGGAAAACCATTGAGAACTTGATTGGCAAGCCAGGCGAGAAGACCCAGGCTCCCAAGGACAGCACAGCCAGCGCCAGCCTGGCGCCCAACGGGACAGGGAGCGGGCAGGAGGCGGTAGGGCCAGAGGAGGATGAAGATGAACTTTTGAGAGTGACTGACCTTGTTGATTACGTCTGTAACAGTGAACAGTTATAAGACTTCCGTTTTTGTGCTAATTTATTCCACGGTAGCTCATACCAGCGGGCCAGTTATTAAAAGCTGTTTTATTTTTCCTAGAAAATTCTCCACTACAGTATCACTTTCTAGAAGCAAGAATTTCACCAGTCCTGCAGTCTTTCTGTGAAGTGACCAGTTTTGAACTTTGAAGATGAATTGCTGTAAATTCCCTCTCTTACCCCCCTTCTCCTTCCAAGTCCATGGTCCTGGGTAATTTCACTCACAAAAACCTTATAACAACAAGAGATTTGTATATTTTTGACTTTATATTTCCTGAGTGCATACAAATTTGTGGAAATGGGTGGCCTAAGAAAGCATTCCAAATCAGTCAGGGCCCAAACCGGAACTGGGGTGGGTTTGGCTGAAGGGGTGGGGGGATGGGAGGGGGGTGGTGCAGAAGCACTTGTGCTTTAGCTTTTTCATATGAGATATATATTATATTTAAATGTTCACAACTTAGATTACAACTTAACAGACAGTTAAAAGCAAAATTAATGTCTGTACTGTCGCATTTTGTGAGTTGTAGGTTAACATACCATAGCTCATTTTAGTAATCACCTTCATGGAAGCAGTTTGATTTCAATACTGGAGGCAAACAGAATTATTAGAGGCCAAGAAGGTACCATAAACAAGAACTCTGCTATTCATTATGACTTGCAGACTTTCCTAATAAACATCCTTTAAAGTGTTTGTACAGTGAAGTGTACTGTAATGAAGTTTTTGACAGTCAAAACATTCTAGCCATGAATTTCTGTGATCTCATGCACAGTTCATCAGATGGCCTTCAATGCACCGTGTCTAGTGGGAGGACGTATTGATGTCAAGTTAGTCTGTAAGCTGGATGCCAAGTAAGTCTGTAAGCACTGCAAACTTTTACAGACAAAAGAACCCTGCGGTCGCTGCCTGGCCACGTGAGTTTCATCACCAGTTGGAGTATTCTGAACAAAATGTGTTTGTACAAACGGCATTGACCACAGAATGACAGTGCATAAGAGGATGGAGGGATTTTCAAATAAACCATGACTGGTCCATTCATGCCCTTAATATCTACTTCAAATTGAAGTAAACAAATGGAACAGTTTTCCTTTTGGAGGTTTCCTGTTTGGGGTTTGTGTGTGTTTTTGTTTTGGTTTTACTTATTTGCCTGGATGTATTAGCAGGTTTTGAATGTAGTTGCTGGCCTTTGGCCATTAGAATTTTCTTAAAATACATTTTAATAACTGTCATGTGACCAACAGATTTCAAGAAGGCAGAGTTTCTGAGAGAAAACGCTTGACTCCAAGACACCTCAACAGCTTTTGAGCAGGCATGAAGTGATATGTGCTTTTATTCAAGGGGGGGAAAAAGACAATGGAAGAACAAAAACCCCACCCAATCAACATGGGACACATCAAGAGCATTGTTTTCTCTTTACTCTGATTAAGTTGCAGGCTGTAGCATTTGTACATGTTGTAGGACACAGACAGTTCAAACAGATCTGCCAAACATTGAAATCCAAAAAGGTCACATCTATTAATCCTTTTGCTCTGAGATTTGGATTTTTGACTGGTGTTTATGTCCATTGCCGGCAATGGATGCACCAAAACTGCTGCTGCCACTGAGGAGTGAGTTCTCCTTTCCTGCCCCACCTGATTCCTTTCCATTATATTGTAATTACTTGTCAGTCATTAAGCACTTCTGTTTTCTTATAATAAAACCAGCATTAGGCCTTCACTGAATACCTCTCTAGAAAACCTAGATCCCACATTTACCTACCTTCTGGCCTTCAAAGTCTTGGTTTTGTTTCCCCACCTCTTTCTCCACAAGGTCTGTCAGAACCACTCCGTGACTCTATCTCATTTGGGTTCTAGCAGTGCACATATCATGCTATAAAACCAGGATCAGAAAGATGCAAAAAGATGGAACTTGCTCATTATCTGCTGTGCTAAGCAAGCCTGTGATAAGAAACAAAGAGAAATCACTCTCTACATGACAATTAAATTTCATCAGAGATTAAATGTTTCCCTACCTTACTGATGTTAACACTTAACAGTTAAATGATTAAAACGGGGTAGTGAAGAGCCACAGAAGCTTAGAATGAGTTCTTAAAAGCATATGTAGCATTTTAAGCTACTCTAGTGCTTTTCTTTGCCTAGGTGATGCGTAAATGTAGTGCTTCTAAATCCTAATATACTTATGTGTTAGAACAAGTAACAACATAAGGCTTCCACTTGTCCATGATAGTAGCTGCTGAGCATTTTTAATACTTGCAGTGCAAACTGATTCACATCCATCAACTCTGCAGAATCGATGGTTCCTCATTTGTTTTGGCAGTGCCATATTTTCCTTTGCTGCCTGATAGAGCCTTTTAGTATCTCATCAAACATTCTTGCTTGTCGAGTCAACTCCAAATGCTAAATACTTAGTGGGGAGGTACTTGTGTGTGTAAGAAAATACAAAGAAGTTACAATTCTGGATATACCAATCATGAAAAAAATTGAGCACTGAGTTAGAGTGATGTAAAAGCAGGAAAGACCAGGAAGCAAAACAGGAGCACTGAAGCTTGCATCAGAAGTGTCATGTTTTAAAAATGGCCAGTTGTTAACAAATTGTACTTTCTATAGGTCTCAAAAGCAACTTTTTTTGTTTTCTGAGAAGTCACCCTTGGTACTTGAGATGGCTTCATCCCACAGGATATAGGGTTCCTCCTTAGATCAGTGGGAAGGGTGTGCAAGGAAAAGCTGCAAAAAAAGTTCTGGAAAGTATTACCATTTTAAAACTTGGTATTTTTGTCATTTTTAGGGCTTCCTGACTGGTGGAAAATGTATCATCTCCTATTGGGAAGATGATATTTTCTTACAAGAGGCCAGGGTTCAGGATGTTACAGTATGTATCTGTGATTCCAGAGTGAAAACATCTTCCTGGTGTCCTTACAGTCTTGTGCCCTTCTGTGCTCAGTGTAAGGTCAGAAGTTAGTTGTCTTTGAATAGTGATCTTCAAATGTAGCTTTGGGTTTAAAGCTCAAACCATATGGGAAACGGGAAGCAGGCCAGGGATTGTTTTTAATGAGAACAAACAGCTACTGGCTGGACATGCAGAGCATTTATTCAGCAAACTCTTGTTTATTCCACACAGATTGTCACTAAAAGCTTTGTCTTTTTTCCCTGCAAGCTCTTCTGTATATAACTGATTGGGAAGAAAGCTGATTTCTGTGTGTAGTCTAAGTAGCACTGCTGGGAAGAAGAAAATATAAATCAAGTGGAGGAGTGGATTTTTTTTTTGTGCCACCACAGTAAATGCTGGCTGTTTGCTTCCCTGTGTGGGACTTCTGTGACTCAGTGACAAAAAGCACAGAAGCAGGGCCATTCTGCAGTAATGAATGGGGTGTGTTAATCTAAGAAGGGAGATAGAATTAACAACTAGGTTGGTTTCACCACAGTTGCTGTCTTCTGGTTGTTGAGTCTGCTAAACCTGAGCATATTCTTGACGTAAGATGGAAAATGATATCACATTTAACAACCCTTAGTTAGCAAGGTCAGTGCTGAACAATCAACTCTTTGATACATTCATTTTGTACATGCTGAATTACTTTATAAAATCAATGCATCTTCCTGATTATTTTTTTGAATGAAAAGATTGCTGTGGTTTAGCAGCATATAAGAGAAACAGGAGACACTTTTTTCCAAAAAGCTCATTTTTGAAGTGCCACCTTCAAGGTTTTCTTGTATTAAGTGTCTCAATTGCTCCCCATATTATGGGAATTAATGGCTTAGCTGGACTTGTTTTCTGTTCACTTCTGTTTTCTAATTACTGTGTCTGAACTCTTGGTGAGAGACCTTACAGCTGAGAAGCTCAAGGGGCAAAAGATGTACATTCACAAAAGAAAAATTGTATGGTAGCAGTACACTTGTTCTGATTTCTCTTCACATCTATTATTTGAACTACACTGGTATGCAGATGCTGCAACTATTTAATTTTAATCCTTCGTTGTCAGGGGCTCCAATTTTTGCCTCTGTTTTCAGGTGCTTATAACATGGTTTTCAGTTTTCTTCAGCAGGAAGCTCTAGTCTAAATCTTCAAATAATGATTTCAAATCACATATTTTACAAAGTTCTTTTATGAAAAGTAAACAAGAAATTTTTACAGCATCTGCTTTTTTAAATTCACTTTGTACACAGTGATTTAAATAAATTATGGCAGTAATGTTTGCCTCCAGAACCGGTCTGACAAAGAGATTTTTATCACCTAATTCAAAAAAGCTTTATATAGGCCTTGAAAATTGGGTTTGGTACATGTGCAGTGTACCAAATAGAACCACATTACTATTCACAGACTTGTAATGTGGTTCTGACGTGCAGTGTGTACCCTAGGTATGTATTTGCATGCTTCTGATTTGATGGATAGATTAATATCCTTTTAATATATATAAATATATGTAGAAGATCAAGTATCTTCAAGCAAAGCAGTAACTTTGGGGAAAAAATTGCATTGAATTTGGTATGGGAATGTCTAGAAATAAGGCAGCAGAATTTTGTAAGTCCTTAAGTGTTTAAAACTTCTACAGAAGCATTTAGGATATTGTCTGAAGTAAGGATTTACAGGATCAAGATTACATTTGCTGGTAGTCTCTTCTGCCTCCCCTTCCCTAACAGCATAGAGATTGTATCTCACTTAAAATGTTGGAAGGCAGAAAGTAAAAAAATCCAGCAGAAATTATCCAGTTGGGTTTTTCTTTGCTTAGAGCTTCTGGGGGAAAGAATAAAGCACTCTAAAGTGGGTAAGTTTTTATAGTTGAATCTGTGGTGTAAAGCGTTCTGATTCAACTGCAATTGAAAGCAAGTCTTACAACTTGGGTTTTTGACTATCATCCTGTAAATGCTGGTGCCCCACACTGAGTGGAGGAGCAGGAGAGGGGACAGCATTGCAGTTAGAGGGGCACATGTGCCTGCCAGCAGATCTGCTGTTGCTCCATACAACCCCAAAGGTTGCTGAGGAGAGCTGAGTGACGGCGCGGCTCCGTTGGTTCGGCTGGTTTACTTTGTGCACTTTGCAGCACTTTGTGTATAGTCAGTCTCACTGGTTCCCCAGGTGCAGACAGAGTCACTTGCTCCTGCTGTTTGGATGCTTGTTCCAATAACAGGGAGATGGGGAATGGATGGAGGAAAGTGGAATGGAATAGTGTGTATGCAAACTCATGCCATTTTGCAAGACAGGTCTTGGACAGGCCTAGAAACTACTTGTGACTTGCTCTTTAAAAGCTGGATTTCCAAAGGAAGGTCTCCATTTAGGAGAATCATCCCAATGCCCTCCTTTTCTCATCCTGATTTTTAAAGTAACTGGAAAATGTACTTGATGTCCTCTTCCTTGAGGGAATATAAGTAATGTTCCTCTGTCAGTGCAATGTGGACATAGAAAAAATTAGGATCAGTCTGTAGAACATTATGACAATGTTTGTCTCTAGGGAGGACAGAGTCCACATAATTTGCTTTCTTGTTTGTTCCTCTTACTGTGTCGCACACAACTGAACTTGGATCAGTCTGTCAGAACATAAGTGATTCTGCAGGGATAAAGTCCTTCTGCTAAAACATATGATAGACCTAGTAACCAGTGCACTGTTTGTTATTAGAACAGATAAAAGTCCTTAATAGATACTAATCTGCCACTCAGGGTAGTGGTAGAAAAGGAAGTCAAATCATAAAGCTGTAAGTCTTGTTTGGTTTTCCATTTTGTACTCGTTATATGGACTCTAAAATCTTGTACAGTACCTTATCCTATCCTGTATTCACTGAAAGGATGCTCCTCCTCCTAACTGGCATTAAACTGCTGTGTTGCCAATGCAGTTCCTGCCCGTGTTTCACAGCTCTCCTGCTGCAGCCAGGGCACGGATGGGACTGACCCAAACACTTAATGTTACCATTGCTGGGTGCAGGGCAGTTCTCATACAGGCACAGATCCTGTCCATGGGACAAACATCGGGGATTCTCAGTGTCCCACATGGATGCCTACCCTCCAGTATTCTTTTGAGAACTGGATCAAACCTGCCAGATAGGTCTCTTAAAATTTAAGATATGGTTACATGAAATACAGTTTTGTCTTGCTCCCTTGTGCTGTTAGTATGTTTGCAAAGACACCTTGAGTTCCTTAAAAATGGTCTCCACAGCTGGCATCATCTTTCATTTTCTTTCTCTAAAGAATTAACATGGTAAGGTTCCACAAGCTGAACTCTTTATGTAGAGTTTAATCCTTATATTTTTTGAGTCCTGAACCTTGATTTTTTTTTTTCAGTCTCTCTTCAAACATGACTTGCTACAATATCAAAGGGAAAGGACCCAGGGGACACACACAGTGTGTGTGGGAAGGGGGGGAGGTACCTTGAAAAAACTGGAAGTGTTATTCTTGTTGCACATAAATTGGGTGGTGCTTTCACTGTCTTTTCCCTCCCACTGGTAATATCACGTGCATGTAAAACATGCTGCGTTAAAACTTTTTTAAATGGAAATCATGGTGGCTTAGTGCTCAAAGGGTTAACTGCAATTTATTAACAGCTAATGTTTTTAGATTTGCAGTACACAACTGTTTAAATACTGTATTCCTTGTAAATGAAGTAAGAAAAAATGTTAAGGCTGGTGCCAATATTTTTGTTAATGAATTGTTCAGCGTTGTCTCTCACTACAGTCTGGTCAGAACTCTGTGTATAAGCTGGGCCTGAAGCCATTTTATAGCTTGTAGGCCTAATTGTGTAACTTTTCTTTCATAATGGTTTTGTTATAATATCTACTGTCATTTCTTTCATATAAATATGACATGTAAATTGTCATAATAAAAAAATTGAAATAACTTTATGTACAAAGTATAATGTGTATTGCAGATACAAGTGCTTTTTAATGGGCATTACACATGCACATAGCTTTTTTAGTTTTAGAACAAGCACTGAGTAATGGCTGCTGTGTATTTTTCCAGCCCATGATGGTGCCACTGCCTGTTACAGGAATGGGCAACTCCTGGTTTATGTTGGTTTTGTTATGGCAGCTCAACTGACAAAAGTCTTCCTTTCTTTGAGCAGCTCTGGCTGATGGTGGGGGAAGACCTGATGGATTTATTTTTGCAGTCACAATGGTTTTCTGTGTGTGGTCCATCTTTTATATACTTTTTATATCTCATCTCATAGTGATGTTGCAGTCACTTGAGACAAAAACCAGTGTGCCTGCAGCCAGCACTGTACCCAGGAAGGCTGTGCCAGCAGACAGCCGTGAGGTGTCCATGTGCTGCTCCTGACAGAGGAGCCAGGTTCATTTATTGAGGCTGAGATGTGTACAACCTGGAAAAAATGGGGGGAAAATAGAAGTCTGCAGAGGCACACTGAAGAAGCAGATGTTCTGACACGTGGCAAAGGCAAGGGACATAGATGATATTTTGGAACATTAACAGGAAAAAGTCAGGGAGAAAGAAACAAATCAAAGAAGAGAGTGGCTCCTCTGTGTGAATTACTGAAGCCTGTCAGTTTTTATTTTGCATGTGTCTGTGGCTGCAGTCAAGCTGCTGCATGTTTCTGCAGTGATGAGAAATTGCTGTGAAATCGATCCTTGTGCTCCAAATCCACTGCCACAACTTTACACTTCCATTTTTAACAGATTGTGGGTATCTAAGTCTGAACTGGCCACCTTATGGCAGGCAGTGCTGTGGAGAGAAACAAGCTCCCCTGGATGGTGACTCCTGCCTTCTGTGCTAAGGTGACAATGCTGTGAAGGTACCTGCTCCTCCCCACTGCCTCTGAACACGGCCCGGTTGACTGAATCACTCTGGACAACCAGTGTTTAGACGTCCTTGTGGGGCTGGATCCTAACTCACTTCTTAAAGCTCTTACAGCTGAAGAAAAGTTTTCAGGTAATGCCATTCTGTTCCATTCAAACTTAGAGGAAACGTCTGCCTTGCCCCTCTAAGCTTCTCTTAGGTGCAGCACTCAGTACTGTGGTGTGAAGTGTCTGGATTGTGTAAATAAGGAAGATGTGGATTTCTTCTTCTCCTTTAATGCCTCATCCTCAAAACCAACTTCCTGCCTGGGCTTAAGCTATCCTTTTTTACTGTTTTCTTTTGGAAGAGTTGTATGCCGCAGAAGATTCGGATTAGCATGCAGGAGGAGACACGAACTCTATACTACTCCACTGCAGCGGCTTCAATGAGTAGAAATTCAACCCCAACCATTCAGAAATCTCAATTTATAAAGCCCTAAAGTAGTTGTGTGATTTGGAGTTAACTACAAAGGTGGTGAGAACTCTCTGTAGCTGATATGACAGCCACAGTAGGTAAGAGCGAGTGGACATGAACAGGAGCATTGCTTTATAACCACTAAGTGTAGTGAGTGATATTTCCATGTATTTGGATTTCTTCCCACCAGCTGCCATAGTTTGATCTGTGTTCTTGGATGAACTGCAAATTTTTGTTTCCAGTTGACCACTTGCTGTGGCAAACTTGAAGATGGTTGAGAAATTTCCCTTTTCAAGCTATTCCAGCAATGTTTAAATATCACTTCATTATGGAATTTGCTTTAATTTCAGTCTAGGTGATTATTTGTATGAGTAATGATTATTTGCATTCTTACTCATGTAATTAAAATCCAAAATGGGTTGAGCATTGTTAATAGCTCAGACTAAGAGAACCATGTTATGCTCTTTGCCATCCAAGACTTAGGAAAGTCCAAAGAAAGGAAGGATGGAGACCTAATCTTATTAATAATTGGTTCATGTTTGTGAGAACCTGCGTTTGCATACAGGTGGGTAAATGACTCCTAAAAAGTAAGTTTAAACTGATAGAAGGGAGAGTTAACAGGCATGACAAGCTAAACTTGCACGGGCTTTTGGTATGTTGCTATGGCAGAAGCATTTGCCGTCCAAACAAGTCAGGGAGAAGGGATGTTTGCAGTGATGCCGTCTCACTGATGGCATTAACAGAAGCATCCCCTGACAGAGATGTACTTCACTGATGCATCAGTAATCCCTGTTTCTCACTGCAGTAGCAAGAGAAATGGTGTAAATCCAGGGGAAGAAGCTTGTGAGGGGGTGGCAGACTTTCCATCCCTTCAATGAGCTCTCCTGAGACACCCCCTGCTCACCAGGTACTGCAATAGTGTCAGGTTCCTGACCCCACCTTCATCACGGCTGGAGGAAATCAACGGGACACCCTTTCAGCACTTCAGGTACTTGTGATTTTCTTTTTCTCCTTTGTGTGTATTTATGAGACATTGGGTATTGGTCACACACCAGAAATTCCCCTTCCAGCATCCAGTAATGGTTAATTGAGAAACCACTGTATTTGTCTTTCCCTCTGTCACCTGTCCAACGAGGCTTACAGGCTAAAATAGATACGGCAGAGATCAAGAAGCATTTGGAGAACGCTCTCAAGCACAAGCTGTGATTCTTGTGGTGTTCTGGGAGGGCTGGGAGATGGACTAGATGATCATTGTGGGTCCCTTCCAATTCAGGGTATTTAATGGTTCTGTGACTGCTCTTGGTATTGTCAGTTATAGAATCTGAACATTTTGGGTTGGAAGGGACATTAAAGACATGTTCCATCTAGTTCCAAACCCCGTGCCATGGACAGGGCCACCTTCCACAAGACCAGATTTAACAGAGCCACATTCAACCTGGCCTTGAACACTTCCAGAGATGGGGCATCCACAACTTTTATGGGCAATCCGTGCCAGTGCCTCACCACCCTCACAGGGAACAATAGCTTCCCAATATCTAATCTCACTCTGCCCTCTGTCAACTTGAAGCCTTTTCCCCTTGTCCTATCCTTTCATGCCCTTGTCCAAAGTGCCTCTCCAGCTCTCTTGTATCCCCTTTAGGTACTGGAAGGGGCGGTGAGATCTCCCCGGAGCCTTCTCTTGGGAGAACAGCTCTCAGCCTGTCCCCTCACGAGAGGTGCTCCAGCCCTCAGCGATCACCTCAGCGCTCCCCTTTGCTCCTCATTTCCAGACAAAGACTTAACTCGGACCCCGCCCGCAGCACCCCGCCCGCAACGCTGCGGAGCCGCGCCCGGCCCCGCGGAACGGGAGCGGGGCGTTGACATCGCATCCTACGGCCTTGACACCGCGTCCCGGGCGGAATCGCATCACAGAGCGGCGCGTTCCGCTTCCGGCGGCCGCGATGGTGGAGCAGGGAGGCGGCGGCGGCGCCATGAGCTTCCTCAAGCGCTTCCCGCCGCCGGCCGACGGCGTCCGCCACCAGCAGCCGGACACGGAGGCGCTGCTGGCGGGGCGCAGCCTGGGCACCGGCACCCTCTACATCGCCGAGAGGTGCGGGGGACACGCGGGGCTGGGAGCCCTCGGGGGCTGCCCGGGACGGCCCTGAGCGGCCCGGGACGGGGGTTCGGGTGAAGGGGCCGTGATGTGGGGTTAGTCCCGCTGCTCCTGCTCGTTTAAACCAGGCAAGAGGGAGCAGCACGGCGAGGGACCCGGCTGGCTAGGACTTGAAACAGTCTGGTCTACTGGGAGGTGTCCCTGCCCACGGAGAGAGCTGTAAGGCCCTTCCCACCCAAACCATTCTGTAAAACTCAGCTGCACTTGCAGCCCAGAAAGCCAGTTGTATCCTGGCGCCAGCTGGGCAAGAGAGGAAGTTCTGCCCCACTGCTTTTGTGAGACCCCACCTGGAGTGCTGTATCCAGCTCTGGAATCCCCAACATAAGAAGGGCCTGAAAATCTTGCAGCAAGTCCAGCAGACACCATTAAGTTGATAAGGGGACTAGAGCACCTCTGCTATAAAGACAGGCTGAGAAGGTTGGGGTTGTTCAGCCTGGAGAAGAGAAAGTTGTGTGGGGACCTCATGGCAACCTCCCAGTAGCAGAAGGAGCATTCAGGGAAGCCAGAGAGGGGCTCTTTGACAGGAACTGTAGTGGTAGGACAAAGAAGAATGACTTCAAAATTAAAAAGAGCATTATATTGGTTATTAGGAGAAAATTTTGTACTGTGAGCAGGATAAGACCCTGGGACAGGTTGCCCGGAGAAGCTGTGGATGCCCATCTCTGGTAGTGTTCAAGGCCAGATTGGATGGGGCTCTGGGCATCCTGGTGTAGTGGAAGGTGTCCCTGCCCAAGGTAGTGGATTGGAGCTAGATGATCTTTCAGGTCTTTTCCAACCCAACCATTCTTTAATTAAAACTGTGGTGGCTCTCCTCTTTTGCCAGGAGAGTAGATGGGACTGTTGGTTTTCTGCTGTTAATAGCTACTCTGGTTCTGTGAAGCCTTTCATGTTGCATTAATCACGTGGAGACTGTCCTTACTAGGCAGAAATCCATCTGGTTATTCTGGAAGATGTTATCTGAGGTCTTTATGGTCTCCTTTCAATTCTGCCTGCATTCTATAGCTCAGGGAAACAGGTTGATGGTTAAAACAATGTAATTTTCTTTAACCATGGAAAAGTACTCATGTTCTGCAACTGCAGAGCACTGTTGGAACAAAAACATAATTTAAAATGTGCACTGAGGAGTGAATTGTCTTTTAGAAACCTCGGACTAGGAGACTTCTATGAAATGGCCAATATTGTCGGAGGAGCTTTTGCCCCACCTGAGCTTGTTAGTGGTGTGTTGGAGAGGAATCTCTCTGGAATTTTATTCACTGTTTTACTTAGTTTGGTTACTACTACCAGGACTTCTGTTTGTGGGTGTCTGCTCTGAGGATGTGTAATGTTGAGTTCCCTTGTAAGTTGCTTTTGGTAGACTTTTGTGTGAGGGACCTACAGGTCTGCCAGCTTCCTCTCCAGATGTTTCAAGTGCATCACAGAGCTGTTACTGGTGTCACTTGTTGGGACAAACAGAAAGCACCAGTGTTTGCAGGAGTGCTGTGGGAGAACCAGACATCCAGGAGCACAGTGTGGCTCTTGGTCCATGTACTGACTCTCCACCAGCAGCTGTAAACATTGAGGACTGGACAGTTGAGGCAAGGAAATAAATTCCTTGCTCCCACTGCACTAGCTCTTACTTTCAGACAGATTTTACAAGGCAAGGAGTCTTCTGTGACCTTTCAATTGGCCATTGGTTTTGTCCCACCACAAAAGCTTGTGAATGCCAAGTTTTGCACATGGTGGGGGTCTTGCTTTCTGGCCCTCAGTATTTCTGTTCACTGTGTGACATCATTGATTACAGGCACCCAAATCTAGTTTGAGTTTGATTTCTCAGTGTCTAGAAAGATGCTGATTGTTCTGATACGAAGGAGGCAGGATCCTGGTGGTGACAACCTGTGCTGTCTCCTGCTGTGGTTAGGGATCACAGTGAAAGTGGGGAAAGCAGTGTCTATAGCACATAAGTTGTGAGTGGAGGGATACCCTTAACCTGGCTCAGCTGATCACGGAACTGGCTGTTTTCCTACATACAGGCTATACTCACATCAGATCTAGAATCCTCAAGGAATTATGACACTGACTTGCCTTTCAGAGTCCTCTTTGTCTTGGAAAACCACATTTAATAGCTTGAGTTACCAATCACACTCTGGAACCTCTGTAGTTGTCTTTGGACTGATAGATATCTGCAGAGGAGAAAATGGAGAGGCAGGGAGGGAAATTCAGCATTTAGTGCAAATGTGATAAAGCTGTGATGAATTTAGGGTTCTTAGCTTCACATTCTTTAGGCAGAAGTGTCTTTTACTTCAGCCATTAGTTAATGCTGTTGCAAAGTCCTGTTCAGGTGGATCCAGGACCGTGTATGTCCGCAGAGTGGGCTGAGTGCCTTGTCCACAATTCCTCTCTTTTTGGGGTTGGTTTGCTTTCCTGCAGGCTTGAATCAGGTACTGTGGATTCCTCTGTTGGTTTCTAACTTGTCTCTTCCTTTTTTCATCCCTCATCAGTCGCCTGTCATGGCTGGAAAACTCTGGAGTTGGCTTCTCCTTGGATTACCCCACCATAAGTTTACATGCCGTCTCCAGGGACCTGAGCGCCTTCCCAAGGGATCACTTGTACGTCATGGTGAACGCCAAGTTCGAAGGTAAGGAGTGTTGCTTGCTGCTCCCATGCAGTCCTGAAGGACAGGATTTCCTCCTCAGAAAGAGGAAATGTTGATTTTCAGTAATTGCTTGTATTTTCTTTTTTATTTTCTTGAAGGATAGTTAAGTTATTGTAGAAGCACACCGTAGCATTTGTTTAGAGTCACTTCTTTACAGTTTTGCTCTCAGCTTGTGGCTGTGTACACTGAAGCTGCTGAGAATCAGTTCTCTGCCCTCTTGCACTGTTTTAAACAATTTAGTTCCTCTGCCAGTCTCCCTGTGGTTCCATCTTGAGTGCATTTTTTTCTTTATTGAATTTATGTTAATGTTGCTGCTCTCTCCAGGCTTGATGAATTCCTGCTATTTCACAGCCAGGGAACTTTTCATTCATTTTCTCCCACAGCTTGGTTAAATACAAACAAGAAAAGGCAATAGTTCATGTTACCAGGCTTTAATGAATCTTTGTAGATGGCACACAAAACTCATCTTTTTGACCATTCTTGCTTTGATGTAGAGAAAGCAAGCCTTCTGTTTCATTATTTGTATGAATATTGTATTTATATATAAATATTTTTCTTTTGGCGGACCTGATAATATTTTAAGTGTGTCAAAAACTGCCATTGCAATTGAAGATTAAATGAGTGTTAGGTCTTGGGCAGATCTCCTTTTCCCCTTCATGCCTAGTGGTCATCAGAGCTAAAGGTTAAAATCTAGCATTTAATTTTTTTTTTAATGTATTGGCAAGACTCTGAGGATGGAGATGCTTTTAAGCTATTAGTGTTCTTCATTATTTCCTTCTCTTATGTTACTAATGTTCTCTGACAGTCTTATCACTACAAATAATAAGAGGACATTTGCATAGGCCTCTTGGTTCTTCTTCCTCATTTTCCTTTAACTATTCAAAGTTATTTCAAAGTAAATAGAGTCTCGTCTGGCTTTGAAATAGCCTGGCTATTTCAAAGTAAAAAGAGCCTCATCTGAAGAAAAATACTGTTTTTAGCTTTTAATTCATTCTGATTATGGCATTTGAAAATATGGATATCCCGTGAAAGCCTTTATCTAGAAATCCTTAATAAGCTGATTTTTATGTGCATTTTTTGTGAGTCTATTTTTTAGTATATTAACTCTGTCTACAGTAAATATTCCAGAGCAGGTAGGTTTTACTTCCAAAGTCTAGCCCTGGCCTGCAATTTTAACTGCTGAATAGTGTCAAACCTTTCCACTTAGTTGGCTTCAGGAGTCTTCATTCTCAGTTGTGCAGGGTACATTGTGTTCTTCCTCTGAAAGTTTTGCGTGGGCTCTCTGGAGTTTGTGCCTTGTCCTCACCCCTTTTTTAGCAAAAGGCACTCAGAGGTTGACTGCATTGAAAACAAAGAGCTGGACTCAGCAGAAACAAGCTGTGCCTGCGGGTGTCAGTTGGAAAAGAACTGGGTAGCTTCCTTGCACACTTCATTTTTGGGGCAGCTGGCTGGCAGCTTCTTGGCATCTTCGTATTCCTGGGGGTGCCAGTTTTGTGTGTGATAAAAACCACCCTCAGTGGAACAGCCTCTTCTCCTGTAGAAAATAATTGAGCACTTTTGAGGCTGTCAGTGCAGTTGTCCCCAGCCCTGAAGTGAGGAACTGCAGCCATTTTTGTGGGGTTTTTATTCACAGAAAATAAAACACCACGCTGATACTTATTTATTCATGTACGTGGCATACAGAACTCAGGAAGCACTGCTGTTATTGCTGGTTCTGGGTGCACTTTGTGCTTCTGACATCTTGCTGGCTGACTAGGAATGTTGGAAATGGAGCAGAGATCCTCTGCACATGTCAGAGTCCCCTGTGAGGGGCCACACTGGAAGCTAGCTGATTTTGTGACAGTAATGTTAAGGATCCATTAAAAAAATCCATGTGATTTAAAAAATGATAACAATTGTGAATGGCGGGGGGGGGGTTTGAGCACTGTTGTTCTTAATAAGAATCAGGCAGTTTTCCTGAAATACCCGAATACATTGTGTGAGCAGTACAGAAATCTTTACTCCTTAAGTTATAAACAGAGAAGTTTTCATGTGTTTTGTGAGTGTTGTTGAGGTGCTATGAGGTGGCCTCATATATCCATGTGGGTCTTGGAGTATCATGGTTTTTTTGGGAGAACAGAGTGGAGGTTTTGTGCCTCTCTTAGGGTGTTTCTGATTTGATTGCGTGTGTGTTCCTGAAAGAATAAAGAAATGTGACTTTTTTTTTTTTTCAAAATAAAAATGTTTCTTCTAAATCTTTCCATTTCTTAAAGAGGAGACAAAAGAGGCTCCCATGACTGAAGGGGAGGAGGAGGACAGTGATGATGACGTTGAACCGATTGCGGAATTCAGATTCGTGCCTGGCGACAAATCAGCCTGTAAGTGCAAATGGGGCTTGTGTTTTACTTTGGAGTCCTGGTTATGTGTGGAGGACACTTGGGTGCAGAGATGTAAATACCATGATCCTTCAGTGTCCTTCTCTAGTCACTTGATTCCTGTGTGCTGAAAGGAACAAAGCAAGTGTTTTATCTGACTTGAAAATGGACTCTTTCAAGCAGCTGCTTCTCAAGGAAAATTCTTTGAAATAGTAACTGCTGAGTTTAAATACACATTGTGGATAATCTCACTTATATACATTTGTAGAGCTTATGTATGGGAAATGTCTTTTTAATTACAAATTCAGTGATATTTAAGTCAGTGATAATTTCATTAGAAACATGTTAATGCCCTGACACTACCACTGGAAAGCTGTCATATCCTGTCTGGTGTGGAGCTTACAGTTGGATTCAGCTGTTAGGAATCTGATGGATGAGATGCTGCAAGGATTCCTGCAGTAGGTAACCACAGATGGAATTGTCCAGAAATAAGCCTTTATCATCAATGAAATAATGCAAAAATGCTGTTAAGAGGCTGAAACACCAGGCTGGATCTCTGAAACCTGATTTGTTTCTTACATGGCTTCTGGCTTGTCGGATGATGTTTTCAAATACGAATTCAGTTGTGGTTCTGCTAAAGGAGTGTTCTGGCTGCCTCTGATCACTCAGAGCGGGGTTTCTTGCCTGTTGCTTTTGGGTGTTGGTGGAGGTTGGTGTTCACCTGTGTCCCTGCAGTGGAAGCCATGTTCTCAGCCATGTGTGAGTGCCAGGCCCTGCACCCAGACCCGGACGATGAGGACTCGGACGACGACTACGAAGGGGACGAGTACGATGTTGAGGCCCGCGGTTGGTAACAGTTGCTTCTTTTGAAATACCTGCCAGCACTTGGGTACCTGGTGTCTGTCATCACTGTTTATTACTCATCTTGCCTAAACAGCCCTTTTGTCACAGGCACAGTAGAGAAATTCATAAATCTGCAGAAAACCTGTAGTTTAGTTGTCGCAAATGACAGGAATTCAGCAAAAGCGTTGTTCTGGCTCTCCAAAGCCCACAGGCACAAGGAGCAGCCTTTCCTGTTCCCAGTGGCTGTGCTAGCTCAGGTTCAGTGTCCGTGCTGCTGTGTGGTCAGTTCACGTTGCTGTGTGTGTTCTGTACCTGATGTAAGCAGCTTTTTAACGTCAGTCAGTTAATCTGAGCATAACTTGCCCAGGTGCTGCCCTGTTCCTCCACCTCTGCATGTTTCTGGCTCCTAAACTTAGGTCTGCTAAACATAAATTTGTTTTTGCAGAGCTAGAGCAAGGTGACATCCCCAGCTTTTACACATACGAAGAGGGATTGTCACATTTAACTGCAGAAGGCCAGGCCACGCTGGAGAGGTTGGAAGGCATGTTAGCCCAGTCTGTCAGCACCCAGTACAACATGGCTGGAGTGAGAACAGAGGACTCCATAAGAGAGTTTGAAGGTAAGTCATGCTTTTGTTTTACTGAATAGTATGTCTTCATCAGTGACACAGCCAGTGGGATTGAGGGCACCCTCAGCATGTTTGCTAATCACACCCAGCTGAGGGGTGCGGTTGACTCTCTGGAAGGATGGGATGCCATCCAGAGGGTCCTAGACAAACCTGAGGAGTGGGTCCATGGGAGCCTCATGAGGTTCAACCAGGCCAAGTGCAAGGTGCTGCACCTGGGTTGGGGCAACTCCCAATAACAACAGAGACACTGGGAGATGAAGGGATTGAGATCAAGCCTGTCAAAAAGGACTTGGGGGTGCTGGTGGATGAGAAATTGGACATAACCTGGCAATGTGCACTCACAGCCCAGAACACCAGTCACGTCCTAGGCTGTACCCAAAGCAGCGTGGCCAGCAGGGCAGGAGAGGGGAATCTGCCCTTCTGCTCCACTCTGGTGAGACACCACCTGGAGTGCTGCATCCAGCCCTTGGGTCCTCAGCATAACAGGATATGGACCTACTGGAGTGGATCCAGAGCAGGTCATGAAGATGATCAGGAGTCTGGAGCACCTCTGCTGTGGAAACGGGCTGAGAGAGTTGGGGTTGTTCAGCCTGGAGAAGAGGCGGCTCTGGGGAGACCTTACTGAGGCCTTTCAGTACTTAAAGCTGGGGACAGACTTTTTTGTAAGGCCAGTTGCTGTAGGACAAGGGGGAATGGCTTCAAACCAAAGGAGGTGAGACTCACATGATAAAAGGAGAGACTTTTTACCATGGGGGTGGTGAGCCACTTGCCCAAAGAAGCTGTGGATGCTCCATCCCTGGAAGTGTTCAAGACTGGGCTGGATGGGGCTTTGAGCATCCTGTGGGAGGTGTCCCTGCCCATGGCTGCAAGGTCCCTTCCAGCCCACGCCACTCTCTGGTTCTGTGATATGAAAGTGGTGGTCCTCTGGTTTGGCTAATCCATAAACCAGGACTGAGCAAGTGAAATGAGGTGAGGGGTTTCCAACATGCCTGTGGCCCTGTGGGCACCGTGCTGCCTGCTCTGGGTTGAGGACTGCTCTGTTAGAGAGTGAGCCCTTCAGTGTTAAGAACACTTGATTATTCCTGGTAGGATTTCCTGGAACAGTGGTTAAGTGAAGTTCCTTTAGGGTTAAAAAAAAATGAAACTTATCAGTCTGCACCAGGGTTAGGAAGCAGTTTCTACTCTAAATGAGTTGTAGTTTTCATCTGGGTTTTGATTTTGAGGGTTTTTTTTTCTGATACCCTAAATTATAACAGTTATCTTAATAGAGTTCAGGGTGAATTCTAAATCATTCAAACACACTGAAACAGATTCATTTAAAAAATTATTTTTCTGAAGGATGCTGTCTCTTCATTCTATTGATAGTTCAAGTGTATATTTAAGGAGTAAAATTTCTTTTTTGGGGGGTCAGAACACCTGATTACTCAGACTGTCTTTTCTATATGCTGTTTTCACTAGAACAATATATTATCTGGGCAAAGAACAGGAAAATAGTTTAGTAGTATTGCTTCTTTTTTATACTTAAATTGCAGTGCTTTTTGTATGCCCTCATGTTTTTGAAATATGTAAAATGATGCAGCAGTTGTGGATTTCTAGAAAATAATAACTAATTTGTTCTCATCCACAGGAAGAGGCTTTTCATCTTATTTCTTTTGTCAGTTGTTTTCAGGCTTTCTTTGTTCTGCAATTTTGAATAAATTTATGTAAAGACAACCATAGGTCATAGGCTCCTGTTTCAGCAGTGCCCTTTGTTTGAAAATTGAGTCAGGTTTCTGAATCCCAAAATTTCAGAAATGAATATAAATCGAACAGCAAGTATGTCACATGTCTCAGAGTCATCTTCATCAGTTTTGTTTACTTTCCTAATCCTATTTGCTACAGTACTGCTGCTTGGTTTGCTACAATTATAAATATCCCCCAGGGCTGCTCAGTTTCAGAGTTTATTTTTTGACATTGTATCATAGGGCAATCCTTCTTTTCAAGGATTGTTTCAGAACAGGATGCAACCTTTTTCTGCTAGAATAAAATTATTTAAAGGAATCATGACATTTGTTACACTGAAACTTCATTTAAAAGTTGAAATAATTAAAATCCAGTGTTTTGAGTCCTTTGATAAGACAGGGTGAGATGAGGTTGTAGGAAGCGGTGACATCTTTAAATGACTGACCAACAGGGCTGGAGCAAACCCAGAAACTTGTGAGCTCATCCGTGTTTCCTTAGGCTGCTTTCAGAAATGCAGTGAAGGGGTTTTCTGTCCTGGCCACCTCTTGTCAGCAGAGGGCATCCGCTCTCTTTCCCTGGAAACGCCATCCCTCATCCGCTTGTTTACGGAGCACTGGCTGTTTTTTTCAGATGGGATGGAGGTGGACATAGCACCAGTGGTTGCTGGGCAGTTTGAAGATGCCGAAGTTGATCACTGAGGAGGACAGGTGCTGCTGTAAGTTCTTCTGAATTCTCACACCAATGTTTTTCAGTCCTGCAGAGCCTTCCCTCTCTATAATTTGGGTAATGTATGTGATCCTACAGGAAGTGTCTTATGATATCAGGATGATGGTGATATAAAAGAAGGAAAAGGGAGTTGTAGTTATCACAAATAGAGAAGGATGTTTAATGATCTGTGCCAAAATGCCTGTTGGCATAAACCATTACCCTGCAGAGGCAACCTGCATGGATGTGCCTGTCTGGAAGACAGGTCAGCCTTTTAGTTGATTCAAGAATTCTGAAAGTCTCAGAGTAGCCTTGTGTTCTCTTACTGACATCCACTACTGCCACTGCCCCTGAATTGGATTTATAGTACTTGGACTTCTGTATATAGTATATTGGACTTCTGTAGTTGCATTTCTACCCTGTGAGGGACTTTGCAGAACAAAGAGGAGTTCTTAAAAAAAAAAAAATCTAGATACTTGTTGTCCTGCCATTGGATGGTCCTCCAGTTTGGTAAAAGGACATACTTAAAAATCAGAGAAAAGCCTTCAGCTGTAGATCAGGAGTGTCAATAAGTGAATGGAAATTTAGGCTCTGATGACTACATCTCCAAGATTACTTGGTTGGTCAGTGGTTTATTAAAAAAAAAAAAATTGTGCTATTGAAAACTTCAAATTTGACTGCTTTATCTATTGTCCTGGTTAAAATTTAACTGGATTAAGGAGAGTTAGTAGCTGAAAGCAGATCTCTAAGAAGCCTGAAAGTGCTGGTGGAAGTGTTGTAGACTGTTCTTCTTGAGAAGGACAAAACATACAAAGTAAGAAGTAGCATTGGTTAGTGGAATTATGACTCTGCCTTCCACGGTATATGGCTGTGGGAGATGAATGCTGTGAGAGGGGACTGGAGAGGATTTCCTCCTGTGCTGCTGCTTTTGCTGATCACAGCTGAGGGGCTGATCCCTGTCAGAGCAGATCAAGTGACCTGCACGTGCAGTGTCAGGTGTTGCAGTGACATCACTCCAGGTGGCAGTTTGGGATGGCCCTTTTTAGAGTAACCACCAGGCTGAGAGTGTGAGTTTAATTTAAGGAGGTTTAGGAATCTAGGATCTAAGGCAGCAATAAGGAACTGAAGGTAGAAAGTGACAAGGACAGCTTTTGGAGGTTTGTGCTCCTTGCCCTGCTCTGAGGGTGGCTTGGCCCTACGCTCTGTATGTAGGGGTGGAGGGGGAGCATGCTGTGATCTTGTGGGTACTCCCATGGAGCAGCTTGGCCCTTTTAACCTCCTGAACAGCAAAATGAACTACAGGCACATCTTTTTGGTGACCCCTTAGAGAGCAGTGTGCTGCCCTGCCTCCCAGACAATGCCATTGGGTGATGCTTATGTTGCATGCCACCCAAATGTCATCTGACAGTCTCCTGCTGAAGCTCCTGGAAGACTTGCTGGCAGGACATTTCCAGTGTTCCTGCAGTAAGTGGTGTTTGTCTGTGGCATCACGAGGCTGCAGCAATTGTTCTGAAGCAACTGCTGTGTCTGTGTGGGTGCAGCAGGGTCTGCCAGGGCACACTGGTGCCTGCTGTGAGCACATGCTGTCCTTAGCTGACCTGAGTTCGAGCTGCTGCCAAAGGCAGAGGTGCTCAGCCCTTCTGAAAATTCATGGGCTTGTAGTAAAGTGCTGTCCTCTGACTGCAACCAACAGATAGCTCCTGCTCTGTGATGCTTAATAATAACCTTTTGTTTTAATGCCAATTATGTACACTTGGGTGTCTTGTGTCTTTCAGATTCCTCTTGTGGCGCTTCCAGAATGAGCTGTAGAACCGAAGGCATTGCTGTGACTATCGGGAGTTAACCTTTCTTTTAATGACCTAAGTTTAGACAGCTAGGTCTATAAATGCTTGTAGGGATGTTTAAAACAGGGTTTGACATTTGTGACCACTATGGGGTTATTTAAAAAACAAATAAAATAAACAAAAACAATAAAACCTCTTGCATCTAACACTTGAATGGGGCTAATCAGGGGTCATTTCATGGAATCACAGAGTGATTTGGGTTGGAACAGACCGTGCAGATCCTCTGGTTCCAACCCCACCTGCCATGGGCATGGATACCATTGAGTAGATCAGGTTGCTCAGGACCCCATCCTAACCTGGCTGTGAACACTTCCAGGGATGGGGCAGCCACAGTCACTCTGACCAAACTCTCTGGCCTTTTAAAGAAGCCTTTGTAGGAATTCTAGGACTTCAGAAATAAAACTGTAAGTAGAACAGAATTTTAGATTGTCCTAGAATTTTCCATATTTTTTTACCTGTCATTGACTCTGTGGAGTAGAAATGGGAACAGAAATGTTACGAAAAAGGAAATAGGGTTGGCCAAGGATTGAAAGAAAAGCTAAATTAAAACCCCCTCAAGTAACTGGCTTTATCATTTCAGTGCTATCCCTTTCATTTCTCAGAAAGCTGAGCTTGGGTAGTAGAGGAGATGGAATAAAGTCTGTAAGGTATGGACAAAGAGAACTGTTTTGTGTCTTTGTATTAAATGTTAACATTGTTAAATAAACTAAGATTTTTGTATCTCACAACCAGCTCACTGTTGCAGTTCTCTCTCCTTTACTTCAGCAGTAGCTTGAGTCCTTGAGTTTCAGAACTCTCTTTTGTAACAAATCTTCAGTGAAGCCAAAGCCATTTTCATCATTTACCTGGATGTGAGAATAAAAGGGCATAGCATTTGTAGAATATGCCTGTGACAGAGTTAGTCACACACATCCCAAACGTAGGAACCCAGCTTTAGATTGCCAAGATGTTGGAACTGCTGAAG
Source organism: Cettia cetti (assembly GCA_013401135.1). Lineage (NCBI taxonomy): Eukaryota > Metazoa > Chordata > Aves > Passeriformes > Sylviidae > Cettia > Cettia cetti. The sequence continues at coordinate 15,700 of VZUI01052385.1, read as the reverse complement.
CTTTTCCTGTTTGGCCCCTCTGTCGGGTGGTGATTTTGCCATTGGGAAATATCAGCAAATTCAGGTTGTTCCTCTCTTCCCCCAGTACTGAAATGAAAGTCTGGACCAAACTTCTTCATTTTCTTTTGCTTTGAAGTTGACCTGTGATTTTTTGGGGGGAGGGACAGGAGTGAGGTATTGCTGTGTTGGTACATGAACAGTTTACTGGCCCTACACTCTGCTTACATGTTAGGATGTGACTGGGTTCCAAGGTACATGATAATTATAACCACTCTTTGTTGAATACTTGTTAGGAATGCCAGTCAAATTAGGGATGTCTTAACAGTGCTGTGAACCATTGACACAGCTGAATAAATGAGGTACTCAGCTTGTTATGCAACAAGACATTCTACAGGAATGTCTTCACCAGCCCCTTTGTATACATGCACACATATTCACCAGTGTGTGCATGTTTTTGTTACGGATTCAGAGTTACAAAGGAGGATACAAAGTTGATTTTTTGCACCAGCCTTTGGAGAATCTTGGCATGGTGAGATTTTGGAACAGGTAAAACACTTACTGGTACCATAATTGAGGCCAAAGGCTCATTGAATTCTAAGTCACCATTCACTGTTGAAGCAGACTTGGTGGAGTTTTCTTAGTGTGTGTAAATGTGAGTTGTAATGTGGTGTTTCTGTTGTTTTCCACGTTAAGCTGCAGACATTTACATACCCTAGCAGATGGGCAAAGTTAACTCCAGGGCAGCTGGATTGTTCACAGCTTTTCTTGGCTCTTACTACATCCAGAGGGAGAATTTCTGTTGTACTAATGTGGAGCTCCAGGAGCAGACATCTTGTAAAGCTTCCAATCAAATCAATAGAGCAAGATTAATTGAGGTGAGATGTAAATAAATCTGGATGAATGCTGAAGGTAGCATTGAGAAGTGTCTTGTGTGGATTAACAAGTTTTATTTTCAATAAAACTTTGTATTAAGACAGTGTGTAGGTGTTCTGGACTTCATAAGCACTCATTACCTCAAATGTAAAATACTCCTTTTTGCCTGCACTACCAAAACCAGTTAAATTCTTCAGTTCCTAGCTTAGGTTTATTTTTCCATTATTTCTGCTACTTTTGTTGTTTCCTTTTTCTTTTTTTTTCTGTTAATTCAGTCAATTTAAGGCTTGTCTAATTCCTAGTGATCTTTTAAAAAAAATTATATTCCAGTGCCTATGAATATAGCAACTACTTATTAATCCTCCAGATTTGTACCAATTTCTTTTAAACTACATGTTGTGCTGAAATAAACACGGCAGACATAGAGAAATCGGTTTAAGGACTTTGCTTTTGCAGGCCATCAAAAATGATGTGGAAGTAGGGCCTCTAATCTAATCTAACCAATCTTGGCTGCCTGTAGGTTTGTATATCTGCTTTCTTTTTTCTTTGTCTATTGTTATGTTCTTAGAGGGGTTTTTTTGAGACCTTTATCCTGTGGCCTCCACAGGCTCAGAGGAGACATAAAATCATGTAGACTTTGATAGATTTGTTTCTGTAATGAAATAAGGTGAAAAAGTGGGGGAAAAAATGCTGAGGTATGGATCACTTTAAAAATAGGTAAATGAAACAAAAAGCAGTAAAGCAAGAAAGGGGAGTTAGAAATCCCCAAAAGGATCTGTTTTAGAAGCAGAACAAGGTATAAAAATATGTTTTTTTCAGAGGATCACATCTTTTCAGGCTCAGTGTGCTGGTGTGTGGTTCTTGCCATGGAGAGTTTTAACAAGGACAATTTCCTTTGGTAAATCTACTTGTGCTACAGTTGAAGAGCTGCTGAATGATAACCCAGCAGTTTTAGTTCTCTTCAGCATATTAGCAGGCTAATTTTTTTTATTATTAATAACTGAATACAGGGTCATGGATAGGACTCTTGTATGTAACACATGTTCATACAGTTAATTTAATTTTTTTTGCAATATAATCTTGTAGGTACCTTGGAAAAATAAAACAAGAAAAGATTTTATTGCAACAAGGAAGAAATTACATGGAAATATTTACTTCCCAAACTCTGGCAAAAAAGATAGCTGACAATAGTAGCTGTTAAAGATTTCATCAGTTTACTGTGAAAACCCCCCCATCTGATTGCCTTTCTCTTAAAATATGGTTTGTAAGGTGACTTGGATGATGAGGCGAGGGACATGATACTGAGAATGTTAACCATCTCTCCTTTCAAACCAAGTAAACATAAAAAGAAAAATTGAATTTACTCTTAAATTTGAGAAATGTACTTTGGCACATTTAAAAATTAAGCTGCAGCCAGAAGAAGAAACCTTGTGCTAGAAACAGAGTTTCAGAGGGTAGTACCCATCAGGTGTTAGCCTCAGCTGAGGCTATAAAGGGCAGGCTTGTGTTTGTAGCTTTCCTGTAGTTTTTATCTCTGTTATAAATTCTCCTGCATTGTAGATTCTTTTTTTTTTTTTTTAAGAAGTTGTTAAGAGCTACATAAAATCAAGGACAAATGGGAGTACTGCATGATTCATCCCAGTGTACTGTGTCTGTGTGAAGAGGCAGCAGTAATTGCTGATAAAAAAATAGAGGGTTTTGCCTAAAATGCTATTTGATGTGTGTGTCTACTGAATTTTATGGTATTTTATTACCGCTTTTTCCAACCAAGGTAAACATTCAACAATCTCAATGGGACAGGATGGGACAGAGCCTTCCTGGAAGGAAGTGAGGGGTTACTTACCTGCACTCAGGTATTATTAAAACAATGTTGGTCATACAGACTTTTAATTTTGGTATAAGATGCCTCTAGAACAGAGCTGTGGTGGCTCTTCTAGGGAGCAGTGTAGCCTTTCTTCCCCTCAGAGGTAGGTAGGTATATGGCAAGTAGGAATATGATGATGCCAATACGAGAAATCTTCAGCTCCCTTTTTGCAGGTGCCTTCAATGGGAAGAAATCCAATAAAATCAAACCTTGAAAGGATGGGGTATTTCTCTAAAATTAGTTTTGCATGCTAATAAAGGTCAGCAAATGGCACTTATGGCTAAAGTGACAAAGTCTGTGTTTTAACAGTCTTTCACATTCATATGGCTTAACTGAAAATGGTGGCAGATTTTCCCAAAATCCCAATATGCATTTACAAAATTATTATTTGAATACAAAGCGGTAAGTCAAATATTTCAAACATGAAATCTGAAAAAACAGCATAAAGATGGCACAGAAGTCTGTCAACAGTTCTCTGAAAGCTTTATGTCTGCAGACGTTGAAAATATTTTTTAATGTAGTGCTCCCAAATTTCAGGATTTGACGTCTCAAGGTATCTGAGGAAAGATTTCATCCCATATAAAAGCCACAAGTAATGTACCTGAAATGAGAAGTTACAGAAAGGACCTTTTATTTAAATGCATTTGGGAAGGACACAGTACTGGTATGGAAAATAAACATCATGTTGAAGTATTTGAGTGTCTAACACAATACAGCAGGGATTGCATCAGTACTTTTTGCAAAGGAAGCTTCAACAGGCCATGCAAGTGCTCCCTGTGAGTTAATAATCCTGTTTTCCTAGTATGGTTAATACTTTGATCTGTGTAAGTCAAGCCAAAGGTAGAGAGTTTGCCTGGGTGAATCCAACATGGCACCTTCCTGTTCCTGATCAGGGCTCCTTCCTTTGTAGCTGGATGTATAAATGACTGAACTAGCAACTTAACCTCATCTCTCACCTGAGTTTTCTAGCTCTGTCTGTTTTGATAACCACATCATTTTTAGGTGCTGCCAAGTGGGTGTAGGATAGTGGATTTTTTTTAAGATAATTCTCATTTAGGGTTTATTCTGAAGCTGAAAAAATGGTAACATTAGAGATAGTGTACAATTCTCATAAAGAAACTTCTGTCTCAAGCTGGAAGGGACCCATAAATCCAAAGGGCATCCAAAATACAGTTTATGATGACTTTTTTTTTTTTTTTTTTTTTTACTGCAGGAAAAAAATCAGTTTATTCTTTCAGAGACAAAGGGGATCACGCTTGTGCCTGAGAAGAATCCTGTGGCTGTTGCCTGCACATAAGCTTGTATTTATGAAACTTCTTAGATCACAAAAAAAAAAATCTTATTGAAAGGGGTTTTGTTTAGTCCAGTCTGCCACTCAGTTCAGGACTTTGTCTATGCTGGATGGGTCAGTGAGACTTTCCCCAACTGATCCCAAAAACGTCCAGGCTGGAGACTGTAGCATTTCTCCAAGAAACTAATTTCAGTCTTGCTGCACCCTTCCTCCTGAATGTTTTCCTGGAGTCTAACCTGAACTTCCCATGCCCTAATTTGTGGCCTTGCTGTTGCCAAAAAGAATGGTTAATCCCTGTTACCCTTGTAACTACTCTTGAAATAATGCTTGACTGTGCTTAAAACACACTTTCATCTTATTTTTGCAGCCTAAACAAGTCCGGTTCCCTCAACCTTCCCTCTCAGATCAGGCACTTCATCATCTTTGTGGTCCTCCACTGCCTGGATTCTGTTTTTTGACACTGCTCTTGAACTAGGGGACTTCAAACCACCCATGTTCCAGATGCCACCTCACAAGCATTGAGTAGGAGGCAGCAATAATGACAGAATTGATTCATTTGGAAAAGCCCTGTGAGATCACGGAATCCAACCATGGCTATAGACCATGGCACTGAGTGCCACATCCAGTCTTTCCGTAAACACCTCCAGGAACAGTGACCCCACCCCCTCCCTGGACAGTCCATTCCAATATCTAATCATGCTTTCAGTGAAGAAATTCTTCCTAATGTCCAACCTAAATCTCACCTGGCACATCTTATGCCTATGTCTTCTCATCCCATCACTGGTTGCCTGAGAGAGGAGACTGACACCTCCCCTACCCCAGCTGCAGCCTCCTTTCAGGTATTTGTGGAGAGTGATAAGAGTCTTCCCTGAGCCTCTTCTTCTCCAGGTTAAACAACCCAGCTCCCTCAGCCAATTCTCATAGGACTTGTGCTCCAGACCTTTCACCAGCTCTGTTGCCCTTCTCTGGACCCACTCCAGCACCTCAATATTCTTCCTGAACAGAGGGGCCCAGAACTGGACACAGAACTCAAGGTGTGGCCTCACCAGTGCTGAGTACAAGGGGACACTGCCCTGGTCCTGCTGGACACACTATTGTTGATGCAGGGCAGGTGCTATTGGCCCTCTTGGCCACCTGGGCACTGCTGGCACATGCTCAGCTGCTGTCAACCAGCACCAGGTCCCTTTCTGCTGGGCCACTTTCCAACCCTTCTGACCCCAGCCTGTAGCCCTGCATGGGGTCGTTGTGACCAAAGTGTGGGACCCAGTACTTGGTCTCACTGAATCTCATGTTGTTGGTCTCAGCCCACCTCTGCAGCCTGTGGAGATCCCTCTGCAGAAGTGCTGATCCCACTGCTGAATCATGTGCTTTGTCTTGCAGAGAGACCAAACTATTGTGACCAAACTTCAATTCAGGTCACTGTTAAACATACTGGGGAGTGTGAACTCCCAGTACTGACACCAGCACACTCTGCATGGTATTGGCCACCAGCCAGGTGTCAACCCATTGATTGTGACAGTTTGAGGTCAGTGGTTTAGCCAATCTTTATTCCATCTAACAGTCTTTTTGTGTGACCCCACTTTGAACCAAGAACACTGTGGGAGGTGGTATCAAAAGCTTTACTGAAATGAAGGTACGCTGCCTCCCTGCTCCTTCCTCATTCCCACATGATTCATCACAGAAGGCAACCAAGCTGGTCAAGCATGGATTACCCTCACTAAGTCTGTGCTGACTGTTCCTGCGTTTATCTTTGTGTGGTTTACGTGGTTGGAAATGGATTCCAAGCCTAGATATTCCACCATCTTCCTACTGACTGAAGTGAGACCAACTAGTTTAGAGTTCCCTGCTGTCTCCTCCTTCTCAAAAGCAGGCATAGTATTAGTACATTTCCAATTGGCAGGAACCTCCTCCAACTGCTATAACTTCTCATAAATGAAGAAAAATTCCAACACTGGCCAACTCTGTCTTCATTTCTAGGTGAATCCCACTAGAGTCAATGGATTCACAATCACATACGTTGTTCCTATTTATTGTTCCCTATTAATTGCTTCCTTTCCAAAACCTTATTGGTTTACACAGGGGTTTGGAAGCAATTTTTTCTTGGGAAGACTGAGTGGTACCGTAGCCTTTTCCATGCCATCCATCATTAGGTTGTCTCCCCCATCCTCTGATGGACCTGCATTTTCTCTGGATTTTTTTGTGATTAGTATATTTGTAACTCTGCATGTCCCTGCTTTTAGTTCCAGCTGAGCTCTAAGCTTCCTGACTTTGTTTCCAAGTGCCTGTGCAAAGCTCTACACTCCTCCTCAGCTGCCTGTTCCAGTTTCAACTTCTTAGATGGTCTCCTTTGTTGTAGGGAAGCTCTTTGTCTAGCCAGCAGGGCTTTTTGTCCAGATTCCTAGTCTAACACTATGTGACAGATTCCTTCTGCACATCTAAATCTATTACTGACCTCTCATGAGCTTTTTCTAAAAATCACCTTTTCCCATTTATAGCAGCTTCCAAGGGAATTACTACTGACTTAGCAATTCCCTAAATAAGCAGAATTTTGTTTTGAAGTCCAAAGTCTGGACAGCTCTGCTATCTACCTAACCAGTCTTCCTCTGCACCCTGAACTCTTGTGAGGACTACAACCCAAGTGACACCTTCAGGACCCATTCTTCTCTGTAGGCAGGCCAAGTTCAGCATTACCACTCACTGGACCTTTAGTATTTGAGTTAGACTTAATTACTGACAGTTTCTAGAAACTTCATGGATTGCATGAAGTTATATGCATAAGAGCATTTGCTCTGTCAGATGATGTCTGTGGAGCTGAAAACCCCTATGAGGACCAGGGACCTGGAATAGGAGTAGTTTGTTTTCCAGTTGTTTGTTGAAAACCTCCTTTGCTTCCAAGTCCCTGAGATACTGAACACTTCACTACACACAGACTTGGAATTCTTCTTTCTTTGCTTAAGTGTTCTGAACTTGCTGGCAGCCTCAGAATAGCCTCTCCTCTGAGCAGAAAGGTCAAAGTCTCACCTGTTGTCTTCTCCCTTATTTACCTCCTCCATTTACATCGACTGCAGAGTGACTGTTGTGGCACTTATTTTCTAAGGAATAGTATTAGTCTTTATAGTAAAACTGACCTAAAGAAGGGGGTCTTGATTCTGATTTTATAGTGTTAGAAACGTAGCAGAAGAGGCCAGGCTGGATGGATTTGAGTATCTTGGTCTAGTGGAAGGTCTCTCTCTACCCCTCCAAGGGAGTTGGAACTGGGTGGTCTTTAATATCCCTCACTCTACAATACAATTCTATTATATGCTAAGCTGGCACCTTGACCAGGAAAGAGCATTTCATTTTATTGACCTCATGACTAGCTTGTCACCAACTCTTCCATTCATAGCTGCCATCTCCCTGGTACTGAAGGAGCAGCCTTAGCTCAGTCCCCATCGTTACTGATGTTATAATCATGCCTGGACAACTAACATGAATTCCTTTGGCAGTAGAACAGAAACCATCTTTGTTCCACTGGTATTTACTGAGTCTGTGGTGTTCTAGTTCACAGTGCAGAACTTAGGCCTGCCTGTGCTAAGTTATAAACACTTGCTGGCATCTATGTTTATTGCAGGAAGCCAGAGTTTAATGCTGCTGGAGAATCACCTTCACCAGAACATCAGTGAAGCCATTTTGAAAAATGAGTAATTAACGACAGTGTCAAAATTAAAGTCCTGAAAGACCATAAACCACCAGTAGATTTGTTTAACCTAAAAGAAAACTTCCATTTCATCCTTGTCTTGTGAAACTCTACTCAATCTTCCTCTTCTTCCAAGTGTTCTTTCTAAGAACATTGTTTACAACGTGCTTACAGCCAGATCAGAATTCAGTTATTTGCTGAATGCTCTCCATATCCTTGCCATCATGGATTTTTGCTACAGCCATAAATGAGAATATATTGCACTTTGCACTGGCAATTTTAAGTTTCATGATATGTTAGTCCACGGTTCTACTGTGAGGTAGTTATTACAGCAAAACAAAAAAAAAACCCTTCTGAAAGGATTTCCTAAAGTAAAAAAAAAAGTAATTTAACCATCTAACAGGCTGATGCTGGAAGTAAGACATCAGATTAGCATATCATTGTGACTCTGCCAGTTTCTAGGGAGCCTGAAACAGCATTTCTACTGATATGTGGATTCTGAAAGTAATTCTTACAATTGAATTTAAAATATACCTTCCCTCATCATCTACTTTCATGATTCTGCTTAAAGGTTCTTTCCACAAGAATTTATCATCAAAACAGGTCATTTTCCTAGATGCCTCATTATTTTTTCAATCATGAAAAAAAAATTCTATTCCTGTTACTTTCTTGTTTTCAAAAAGTGTCAGAAAAAATTCACTTCATGTTAAGATTTGTAGATCTGCACTCCTGTATTCATCAATTCAGTTTTTAAATACAGCAATCTCCTCTATACTTCTACCTCAGACACTACATTTGTTTAGAACTCTTGATTTATATGGTCTCTTAAATGTATCCATGAAATGTTCTGTAATGGGATATTTTTATCACCAATAGACCACTTGATCCTTCAGGTGATCCACAGACCTGAGACCTGCCACTAAATGTTGGCTACAGTAGTGACACTGTGCAAGAAGTGATGTGTCCTGAGTATTCACATCTTTACAACTCCTCAGTCTGGAGGAGTTCCTTTCCCTCATAGATGCTTTTATATCCACAAACTCTGGAGGAGTTCCTTTCCCTCATAGATGCTTTTATATCCACAAACATACAGTTGAAAGCTGAATTTCACTCTCAGGATACAGTTTTTCTGTATTGCTGTATTTGCTGTATTTCTTCAATATTCATTACTATTCATTCATTCAATGTATTCTGTATGTATATTCCACGTGTTAACTAATGACAAACCACTGTTTATGAATTTTCATTGAAATGTAACATTGCTCCCTAATCACATTCTAAGTTGCTCAAATCATGAATCCATTTCAGTCAACAACTGTTGATTTTCTTACGTCAAAAATCACCTGGAGGTTTTCTGCAAAGCTGTTCTGCAGGACACATCTTGGCATGTAAGTACAACATGGGGTTTCAGAATGCCTCCCATTTCTTTAAATCACTTGCCAAAAGATTAAATCCCAGATACTTACAACATAGAAAATCTTTAAGTGGTTATGAGGTTGCAATCAGTTAATGAAAGCCAAAGCTGAATTGTGAGAAATATTATGTGGTCTGTCAGGACCTGAGCAATGCTGATCATCTTTGCCTATGACATTTCATTAATTACTCACTGAACAGTTATCAAGCTTACTCTATTGTTCAGTCATCCTGTTTAGAGATCTAATTCAACAGGATTATACTGAAGTGAATTTTAGTTAGGTTTAAACTTCTGTCTTTGTTTTTGGCTGACTGAGAGTCAAGGCAAGTAGAACACACTCATACATGAACTCAAGGAAGTTTTTGGTCCTAACAGGAGTCCTTTCCAGTGTTTCCTGTGTATATTTTACATCCTGTTGTGCCTTTATCACTGTCGTACTTTCTAATAGGATTAACAATCATGAAAGTACTCAGGATTAGCAGACTGCTTCTTTATATACCCTAAGCAGAAAGCTCAAGATTTGTAGGGACCAACTGTAAACAAACAACAGCATGAAGTACCACATGGGGCATTTTCATCCGCACACAGCTAGAAGTCAAAATCAATAGCTTCCAAATTAAAACCATCATTTAAGTTAGAAAAAACCTAGTTGCTAACACTTTTTTTTTATTCTTAAACTAAAAGCAGACTATGTCCAATGGTGACTAGGGGAAAAACACAGAATGGGAACTGCAAAGTTTAGACACTATGCAGATAAAAATTATAGAAGTGGTAATTGAGAAAGCATATTTAAGGCACTTGTCCCAATACCTGTTGGAAGGGTTTTTTTTTTTTTTTTAAATTTATCATCTCCATGTTTTTGTAAACTGTCACAAAACAAGACAGACACTGTGTGGTAACCAGTATGTTTCTCTTTTTGAAGTTCATTAGGATATTTACTTTCAGGTAAGGGCCCCATGATCTTTAAAGGTCCTTCCCAATCCAAATAATTCTATAGTTCACAAAACAGTGCTACAGGCACTCTACATAGATAATTAAATAAGTTTAAAATACTCACCCTGCATTTGCAAAATGAAACCATGATTCTGAATTACTTCAACACATACATTATAGTTTACTATTTTCTGGATTTATTTAATGCAAAAATCAAGCACTCTCAAATAAAGAACACTTATTTTTTGATTTATGAACCATGTACTAAATAACACTTTCTCAAACACATAAAGTATTAAAAACTTACCTAAGCATGGTGCTATCCAATATACTAGTGAGTAACTCAAAAATTTGTCATAGAAACAATCTGCATGTAATGAAAAAGCCAGTACTGGGTTAAATATTGCTCCTGTGAGATTTCCACCTGCAATAAGATGTAAACAGCATGAAATCAAACCACCTTTCTTAATACTTACTTTAAATTCAAATGCACGTACACCATACTACAAGAAATCTACACCCTGCAATGAAATGAATTAGCAGAAACAAGTTTGAACAGGTAAAACTCTTCTGAAGTTATTCACTTAATGACGTAGCAAACGGTTTGTTTTCTCAAAGGCTTTAAAAACATATGAAGGGTAAGTGATAACTTCCTTTATCTCTTTCTAGCAAATGTTCTTTAAAGAGACAGGTCTGGCTAATGCTGAATGTTTCTATTGATAAAGCTAGAAGCTATTTCCACATCATGATTTTAGAAGAGACAGAAATTACTTCAGCCATTGCATTTCAGCCTCATGTTACATGAGACACACATGAAAGATAGAAGAAAAAACTGTCAAGTAGTGTTCTTGCTAAGCTGACCTCTGTACTTTCTTATAAGAACACTAGTATTATTATATCAATGTACAGAATGTTAAGATTTTCACATAGTATAACAACTGTGGGAAAACTCTATATGTTTTTCAAAGAAAATAAAAGCAAGTGCCACTCCACTGTCTTGTAAAAGGAGAGCAAGCATCTTTCCTTGCCTCTGATTTCAGATGTAAATGAAGTTGCCTAAACATTTTCTAAATAATGAGATCCAAACACATTACACTGGGGACTAAACTGTAATTACACTGCAGATGAACCTGGAGCTGTGTGTTTAATTCTGACATATGTTGTTCCTCTCCTTGCAATTCTGCAGAAAAAGCATTACTCATAGCTAAATTACCTGTGTTTCTGTACTGTTAGTTACTTACCACCCCATACCTGTTTTATCTATTAAAATATTCCATAAAATACTCTATAATTGCATCTGTATAATTCCTTACAGCTTATTCTTGACTTCTCCCCAAATAAGCTTGTATGAGCTTTGAACTTATCCTTTGTACAAATATGCTGCTGCTGTAATCCTCATTTGCTATGACTGTGCAATCATTTATCCAAAGTTTCAGTAAGGTCTTTGTCATTCTCCTGTATTTCTCTTTCTATATTCTCCTTATTTCTTTTACTATTACTGCAGTTCAGGAAAATTTTAATCTTTGTTTGCCTACTCAGTTTCCTGTGGTTTTACACTTGTTCTCAAGAACAAGTCAGATTTACTGTGCAGTCTGTTTTTCTGCGCAGTGACATATTAGCAATGTCCACAGTTGCCAGGAAGCCCAGCTACAATAATTTGCTTTGCTTTAATCCATTTATGACTCCACTGCTTCTGCTTTTATATCCACAAACATACAGTTGAAAGCTGAATTTCACTCTCAGGATACAGTTTTTCTGTATTGCTGTATTTGCTGTATTTCTTCAATATTCATTACTAGTAACTACTGCAATATCAACCATAGGCCCGGGGCACCACTATAATCTTACTTAAAATTATTTATTTAACACCTCAGTTTGTGTACCTGAAAAGACAAATTATTTTATGGCAGAAGAAGTGTAATCTCTTTGATGGAGTATACGTAAAACTTTAAAAGGGGAAGCAATGCCACACAGTGCCTGAGAAAGTAATTATACCTTTTTGCCTTTATTAAAGGCCAAAATTAGGAAGAAGCTCAGAATTAAAAATATGTATGTAATTTGTACCTTGATATGTTAGGCTCAGAAAAATTAAATTAATTTCATATGATTCTGACTTAATTATAATGCTGCCAGTAAATTAAAAAGCCCTCAAAGGTGTATTTTTAACCCCTAAATAAATACTTTCCCAAAGGAATTGTACAAAAATATTCTTTACCACCTTGTATATGGTCTGCATCCTTACATAATGAGTCATTACTTTAATATGTAAAGACATAATGTTCTTTTTTTCCCCCTTTATTTAATAGAAAAAAGAGAAGTATTGGACCTTTTGTGTACAGTATGTACTACAATAAAAATTTGAGTTGTGTAGGACAAATGTAAAAAAAAAATCCAAATATTTTTAATTGTGAAAAAGTATAAGAAAAACTAAAGAAACAGCTTGTAATTTCGATAATACTGTATGACCTGATGTTATTTGTTGGAGTAAGGTGCATTGCAGACCTATAAACATTAAAAAAAGAGGTGCAGATTTCCTGAGAATGATCCAGCCCAGCTAAATTATGCATCTGTCTGTCTTCACAGCCTGTAGATGAGAACTCACCCTGCTGGAGGCCACTGTTTGTGACACCTGATTTGTCAGTGACTCTCCCTGCTGCGCGTAAGAAGCAGAGGTGGGACAGACATGGTTAGGGCTATGCCATGAGATCCACAGGATATGTGGGATATGTGCAGCAGACATGGCCCATGGCCACTTAGCAGGCTCCTCATTACTGCCTCAGCTATGACAGGATCTGAATACCTGTGTATTTTTATAGTAGACAAGTAGATTGTAGTTTAAAAGAAATGCAAAGAAAAAAGCCAGTCTGCACAGGGTGTTGTGCACACGATGCAAAAGAGGCCTGAGGTTTCCTAGAAGTATCTGCACATCAACTGCACCAGTCCCCACAAGCCCAAGTTTATGGCAGGGAAGGGCACTTGCAACACTCAGCCTTCACGTGGCACACTTAGCCTTCTCCTGCTAGAAAATGATAGGAACCTGGCCAATGACACTGGGAGTGAATTCTTTGTATCAATTAGCTAAAAGAAGGCCATGTGACATGTATTATTTTATATGACTTTGCTAAGCAGGAGAAGAATGTTAGGAATCAGGAATGCAGATTTCTATGCTTGTAGAAGAGGGAGGAGGATACCTGGCTACATTTCCACCAAGCGACTCAGAGATATATTTAATGTCCTCAAATGCACTGACACCTTGCTTCTGCTTTTAGAAAGTAGTTCAAATTGCGAAGTTAATTCTCAAATCCCCCATCGACTTTTATCTTTTAGGTATTAGCTAATTTCAGGCAAGGATAATGAGTAAAGATTTTTACATTACTACATCTGAAAATGTGACTGTACACTGTTCTAAATGCTATTATGTTAAATAGCATTAATACAGCTAAACCTTTAGGACAAGGCATCAATGACATCCCGGATGTTTGCAGGTAAGAGAAGTTATCTCCCTCTCTCAAAAGGATCTGGTAATTCCCTAGATGACTTTTTCTGTGGTGGGGGCAGTAGCAACAGCAAGAGTTCTGTAATCATCTCTTTCACCTCTCCAAGCTACACAATCTCCTTGCCAGTAGGAGGACTCCCTGCAGGGCAGTCCTCAGGTGACCTAACAACTTTTGTCACTTCGCTGGGGACAAGAGGGAACATCAACAGTCAGAAGAAAGTTCAGGCTGACTTCCCTCACCTGTCCCTTCCCACTGGTCCAGAGAGGATGCACAGGTGACAGTGTCCCAGCTCTGGGAAGCACGAGGTGACAATCAGGTAGCAAAAGGCAGGGATATGGACACACATGGCATTACAGACAAGGGAGGCCTCAATACAACAGGCACCTATTTTTTCTCCCCTTTTTTTACATTTGGTCTCATGGGGTATTATTTCTGTGTGCATTCCACAAATAACCATTCCCGCTTCTGATTTAAGGAAGTAGTTAAATAAACTGCACTGATATGAATTATGCATTATTTAAATGCAGAGCTTCCATATCACCAGTTTGTACCGTGCTGTTGCACAATCAGCACTTTCTCCTGATGCAACCAGAGGTGCTCTCCCAATGTCATTTAGTAATCAGAGCACATAGTATGAAATCTCTCACGCTGTATAAATAGTTGGATTATGAAACAATCCTTCACTGAGATATTTTAACACTTAACCATATGTTCTTGCAGACCTGACATCACTTTAACTACGTAACTCATTTCATTCTTAACCCACACCTGCCTGGAATGCAACCAAGCAAACTTTATACAAACGCTAAGTGAACTTTGCATACACCAGACGATACGAAAAGAAATCAAGGAAAGTGTAATTTAAGAACGAGCATTGTGCATCTTAACACTCCTAAGAAAACAGTAATAACCCCTTCCATTACAACTTTATTGCAGGAACAGAAGAAAAAAAAGTAAAAAGACTAACCTGCATACACGAGCATGGTGATGAGAAGAGCAATCAAATGGACCCTGTACTTGGGATTAACACTTTCGGCTCGCAGGACGGCCAGCTGGAAAACGACAGAAAAGAGCAGTTCTATGCAGAACGCCTGCATCTCTGTAGTCTGCATGGGGCTGCTGCAGCCCTGTGAGAGTGCTCCAAGATGTGGCTCTGTCATCTCCAGACTCCAGATAAAGTGCATGAACACTCTGGCGAGCACTGCGGCCACGAACTGAGCGGCGATCTTGAGTCCCCCCATCCTGAGCGATGTCCCGCCGGCCCACATGGGCTGCAGGGTCCCGCAGGGATTGCACGCGCTGCCGGCCAGGGTCAGGCCGTGCAGGACGGTGAAGCCGTAGGTGAGCGTGAGGGCGGTGTGCGGCTTCGGCTCCACGTTGCCGAGCAGGCTGAGCTCGTTCGTGCAGGCGCAAATCTGGAAGGTGCTGAACATCTCCACAAGGAAAGCGAAGAGGAGCGGGCGGGAGCGCAGCCGGCGCCGGGCCAGCCTCCGGCACAGCCCCACGGTCACCACGACGCCGGACATCAGCAGCAGGGAGCTCCCGAGCCCACCGACAGCCATGCCCGGAGCTTCACAGGCCCGAGGGCTGGCGGAAGGTCCAGCCCCACCACCTGCGGGGAGAAAGCAAGCAGGAGTGGGAGGGAAAATGCCCCCGCTTTCCCCTGGAGGTAGGAACCGGCTTCTCTTCCCACCTGCGAGGAGCCTGACTCACCCTCCGCTCCGCGGAGCAAAGGGCAGGGGTGAGGGCAGGGGGATCCCGCTTCCTGCCAGGGCACGGGTTAGGACATGGAAGCTCTCTCCCTGCGGTGGAAAAGCACGGGAAGGGGAGCGGGAACAAGGGGTCTCTGCTGCCCCCTCAGCGCCTCCGCCGCGGGACGGACCGGGCTCCCCAGTCCCCGCAGCCTGCCGGAGGACAGGGAGGGAAGGGAGGGCGTCTGCTCCCGGCCGCGGGGGAACGGGAGGGGAGCGGACTTTCCCGGCGGGATCGGCGCTGCGGTGCGTCCGTGGCTGCGGAGCGGCTCCAGCCCCAGCGCGGAGCCGGGCACGGGCTCGGCCGCGCCGCCCCCTCCGGCGGGCGCTGCGGCACCGCGCATGCGGGCAGGGGCGCGCGGGGAGCGGCGGGGGCGCGCGGGGGGGGCTCCGCGGGCTCG
>VZUI01052384.1:0-19172 GCA_013401135.1 Cettia cetti | reverse complement strand
ATCTATCTATCTATCTATCTATCTATCTATCTATCTATCTATCTATCTATCTATCTATCTATCTATCATCTATCTAAAAATAGATATATAAATTTATCATAATGTGTGACAAAAGCAAGTTTAGGTTTACCTTTGGGGTATCTGTGTTTTTTTCTGGCACTGTG
Source organism: Cettia cetti (assembly GCA_013401135.1). Lineage (NCBI taxonomy): Eukaryota > Metazoa > Chordata > Aves > Passeriformes > Sylviidae > Cettia > Cettia cetti. Next base: position 19,008 of record VZUI01052384.1, on the reverse strand, counting down.
ATCATTTGACCTCTCCCAGCTCTGCAAGGAGAGGAAGCTAGCTGAACATTTATTACATTTGCAGATTGCATATGCCCATCTACAGCATATGTTTACAATGAATTTATAGACCCCTATAAAGGGGCTAACAGGCATTGTATTTAATTAATGTGGCAGAAATTATATCATTGTAATAACTGCCTGGCCTTTAGAGGTAAAACTTAGTGCCAAGGATTCCCAGATGAATCATCTCTGATAAGAACCAGAAATGACATAGGCCATATATTGTATGGTGAATTTGTTTGGATTGGTACCTTTAGGGTATTCAGCCTTGCCAAGTCTCTGTGGTGCTGACACAGTTTATTACACATTTTCATTTATTAAGAGATTATTTGACTGCAGTTTGTTGTTTTATTGTACAGCAGGTGATAATTTTACACTAAATTAACTGTAACATCTCTGTTAGGAACAGGCCGAAGAGGCTTCTTGCTATGATGCTAAATACTAAGTAATGGCTTTTATTCATCCAGGGAGTAATTTACTGCCATGTACAGGGCTTGAATAAGACTTTCCACTAACATGTTATTAGTCTGTGTGTGTTCAGGTTAGGGTTAATGGTTTTCTGCCAACACAAGCTCCCTCCTAAAAACACGTATCTGTGCTAAAATCTCACAACTCACTACTTTCAGGCTGGACGTAAAAATGGTTTGAGGCTACTAAATCTACACACAGGCAGAGAAATGGCCACCAAGGTCTGGAGATGGGTGATGCTTGTTGTGTCAGTCCATGAGCTTGGATTTTAGCATCAGAAGAGGTTACAGATAGGCAGGTAAAGAAGTGAAAGATCCTTGCACAGTTTGACTCTTCAGTAAAATAAAAATATGTTGTTTCCATCCCTGGCTCAAATATTTATTTCAACCAAAGAAATAATTCAACCAGAAAATAATTTTCAAACCCTTTATGAAAACAAAGGAAAAAAAAAGCAACAATAACCATGCCTCTTTTTTCCCACAGAAATTAATAACTTTTGAAGGAAAAATATTTATTCAAAACCCCTTTTTTCCATTTAAAATAGATTACAGATGAAAATAATTTGCCTATCCCTTAATGAAGTCCATTATACCAGACTAGTTTCATAGTCTGTCTCACACAGATACCATTGAGTTAAGCTTTGTGTTGGGAGATGGGAATTCTACACCAAATTGAATTGGAGACTGAAGCAGGAACAATTATGGCTGCAAATTATTAAAGCTTTGCTATATTGGAAATTCACAGCATGCTTATAGCAGTAACTTACTATTAAGAAGAACCATACTACAAAGCTAAAAAGTAGAGGAAAAAATCAGAACCATATTGCTTTGATCACAAGTCCATGTAAAGAAACCAATCATTGGCAAAATAATCCCCTTCCCAACTGCGCCGTGGATTAGCTTTGGTTAATGCTAACATTGCCTTTATATGGAACACATCAAGGGAAAAATTATCAAATAAAATCTAGGGCTGCCTAAGTAATTCACAGTAAATAATGTGCTGGAGGGAAGCCCCTGACACACACACACACACACTCACGACTTTTCTGTGAGCCAGTTCTGCCTTTGAGTGCGGGGTGAGCGACAACTTCAGAGCAGGCAGCTCTGAGTCACACACATCTGTTCTGACTGGACAAGCACATCAAGTGTTATATTTCCAGCTACTGAAAGGATGATCAGAGCTCCTAAATTAGCTGTCCAGTGTGGAGGTTTTTATGATTAGTTATTCCTAGTTGTCTTCTGGGGAATATTTTCTGGGCCTTCTTTTAAAATTTGCTGTTCAAAGATTGCTCTGCAGCAAGCTTGTTAGCTGGAATGCTCATGGAAAGCTGCTCCCAGAGCAATGTGCATCCATATGCTGAGGATATGAAATAATATTCCTAACTACTTTTTTGCAGTATTCCCCAGACCTACTGGATGGTTATGCCTCTTTTATTTATTTGGGGGTGTTATTGATTTTAGATGAGGGACTAGGAGACTACATAAATGGATGTTGTCTTGTTGCCTTTTGGGAATGACATTTGCTTTCCAGCCCCACTTCCCCAATTTTTTTTGGAGTCTCTGTTTTCTGCAAAGGGAATGTACAGAAAATTTCAAGCTCATCCTTAATGTGGGATTTGTATGGGTTTTTTAAGAGCAGGAGCAATACCAGCCTATGAAACAAAACCCTCCCAGGCCCCAGGCCTGGGAATTAAGTGTTAGTGAGTAGGAGTCTCTGCCCGTGCATTCCAGCTTAGGTGTGAACATTTGAGGAAAAAACCTGCACACTTGAGAGTGGAGGAGGTGCATGGCACTCCATGGACATCGCAGGCACAGCTGCATACAAGGACAGTTGAGAATGAATCCTTTGCTGGACAGCTACAAAAGCTGCTGCTCCTAAAGCCACCAATGCAAAAAAGATGAGCAAATCTGGGAATGAGATGAGATTCAAACAAATCTTTTGTGTATCTTGAACATAATTTTTTGGGCATAGCTGAGGTTTTAAATGCATTCAGTCCTTCAGAGGGAGTTCCAGTCACTGCAGTTTTAGAAGAACGTGGTCTTGCACCTGCCCCTGCCTCAGAACTAGCCCAGTGATGTCCATCCCTGTGGATTTTAGCCAGCAAACAAAGCACAATGTGAGCTTGTAAAGCCCTGAGACATCCCTGAGTGAAGGCTGTTCTGCAAGGACCCATGGAGATTACAAATCCTGTTGTGTTCAGGCAGGATTGCAAACACTGAGGTGAGCTGGCATGAGTGACATAAACATCAACTAGATCATGTCTATTTTTAACATCCAGCAATATTATTAGAACCAGTACTGTTATCATCTGTAGGGCTAAACCCCACCGAAAAGGAGAAGGAATTGTGGGACACCCCATACAAAATGATGCTTGGAGTTACACCACAGTGTATGCTATTACATGACATTTCTACCCATCTACCATCCCTGTAGCCTGTTCAAAGAACAGTAAGTTAAAGCTGAGCTGCTGATAACCACTTTACAAATGAAAACCTTGATTTTATTTGATGGTGTAAGACTTTTGAAGAAAATGGGGGGAAGAACATAGAAGAGAATAAATTTTATTAGTCAAATAGATGTGGCAGAATAATTACAGTTTCTGGGAGAGTGTGGGGAACAGCATAAGAAGGCTGGAAAAGAAATAGCAGCTTAAAATGTGATTGTCTGTTTGGGGTGATAGTAAAGTCAAAAGTGCCATTTCCAGTCTAAAATCCCTATATCCAATACTAAAGAGCATTAGAGCCTAAATAAGGATTTGAATACAAATGTCTTCAACTCTGGCTCACCACAAAATTAAAGGATCTGTTCCAGGAAATACAGTGTCTGCATGAAGAGACACACCCCACCCCCCCCCCCCCCCCCCCCCAGATCTATGCCTTTGAAGCTTAAGTGTTAATTTGGGATTAAAAAAAAAAAAAAAAAGTTGCACAGGGTCCTGCAGGAGTCTGACAGAGTATTCTAGAAGAGATGCTCTGCTGCTGATGGCTCGAGCAGAGCAGGATTGGGGGTCTTGCCACTTGCCCACCCTGAAGAAGGAACAGTGCCCATGGTGATGCTGCTGATGCAAGAGTGATTCAGCTGTGAACATGGAAAGAAATGCTGAATATGAGAGAGAAGCGGGGAATCCAGGGCAGGCAGGATGGCACACAGGCTGGCTGAGTCCTGCTGATGCTGCTTTTAAAGCTAAACATACATGGTTTGAGTTAAGGCTGGCCTCCCTCTGTCCAAATGCATTGCAGATTATGGATGATGGGGGCTTTGCATGGGTAATTTTTTCTTTTTCATCTCAGTATAAGGCAGCCCAGGAGACACCATCATGTATGATGTGAGCATTTTTCTTGTGCTCTGTGTTTGATTTAATCAAAAGAGCTTTCTTAGCAGCCTGGATACAGTGGGTGACCACTTCTACTATTCTCAGCATTTAGCAACATGATTATTTTGCCAGTCCTCTTTTATGTGCAGGCTTGAGTGCACTCAGAAGCATCAGGCACAGCTCATTGCTTTAGGGTCATCTGATCTGGGATATAATAAAACTGGGTAGCTTTTACCATTGTGTCTTTACCTCCTGATGTAGGCAGGGCTGGCAGTAGGGTTGCCTTCAGCAGGTGCCCATGGGTGGCCCTGTCACACAGAACACCTCAGTGCTGCAGTGTCCCAGCAGCAGTGGTGGCAGGGCCCAGGATGCAGGGCATGCTGTTAGTTGGACTGCTGGGACCTGAGGCTGGCCCATGGCTCCACTGGTGGCCTGTGGCTCCAGTGATGTCCCACTGTCTTGGTTTGTGACCTCTCTGGTGTTGTGTCTGGGCAGGTGTCACACACCCAGCAGCAGCAGGAGGCTCTGCCTCAGGGTGACAGTGGGGATTTGATGCCCTGCCTCACTGATGCTCTGCCAGCTGCCCAGTTGCTCTGCAAGCAGTCCTGAGATTGGGGTTTGTTTTTTATTTATTCCATTACATAAAATATTAATTTTTTTTTAAAAAAACCCCACACCAACATCAGAGAAGCCCTCAATACCCAAAGGTGTTTCCAGAGAAGGATATTTCCCATTTGTTCCTGCTGGGCAGGGTTGCTGTACCTTTGTCCCATGGTGCAGCGCTTTCCAATTTGAGGTCTGATGTTCCTGAGTCAGACCTGGAAGCAGGAGCCTGTCCAAATTAGGGTTCTTCTAAGCCTGGTTCATGGACCACTTGCAAGCCCTCTCCAAAGTGAGTATATGCAAATTCACTGGTTGTATTCCTTGTCTTTCTGGAGCTTGTTGTGCAATTAAAGATTGGTTTCTGAGTCATCCCGCTGTGAGTCCCAAGTCCTGAAGGGAGACGTGCCAGTATGAGCCATATTAGTAACAAGATCTAGTAAAGGGCTCAGTGACTTCATTTCAGCCAGTGGGAGAATTTGTGCTGTGCAGCTCAGCTTGGGCTCTGAGGGCAAGGAAACCTTTGGTGAGGGGCAGCTGAGAGCAAATGAAGGTTAATTTTTTCACCTGGAAGAGCTGCATTTTCCTGAAGAGACAAGAGCCTCTGAATGTCTCCTGTGAGCTCTGGAAAACATTTTGAAAAATTTTTTTTTCTTCTTCAAATAAAGAATTCATTAAGTTTTCTGTTCCTCTGAGTCCCCATGCTTCCCATTCCCAGAGGCATAATATTGAGCCTAATCACCAACTAGAACAACTGAGGCCTTTATTTTGGTGTAAAGCTGCATGAAAAAAGAAAGTCCCCTGTGTATGCAGCTGTAACACTTGCATAATTTTAAGAAATATGGAGAAACTCACAACTGATTTCCAAATCTGCGTCTTCCTTTTTCCTATAATGAGTGTGATGCATAATTTACACAGGCAAAAAAATGTAGGAAGCTGATTTTTTTTTTCTTTGTGTTTGCTTTCATTCAGTTACAGAAGGGCTGGAACTGCAGAAAGCTGAGATAAGAGCCCTACCCCTTCCTTGGTGCGGTGAGAACGATATGAAGGATGAAGAGGAACTCCAGGTACAACCACGAGGACTTAGTTGGCTCTTTCCAGCAGTTATCAAAAACAAATATGTCTCGTCTGCTTCCTGTCTTGAAAAGAAGGAGCATGAGAGCCATGGAGTGAAATGCTCAGTGATGTTGGGGGCAATCACAGCCTCAGCCACTGAGAGACCTGCCCACACCCACAGCTCTGGCAATAAACTGCTGACTACAATGAATATTATAAAAATTCCTCCCTGGATGCCATAGGCATATTGATGGTTTTGCATATGTTGAAAACTCCCTGGCTAATGACATACTTCCTCTTTGGGTTGACTCATGAGCTGCTTCTCCTTGTTGCTATGAAAGTTGGAAGCACTTCAATGCTGTGTGCTGCAAGTACATTTAATGAAAAGAGAGAAAAATCTCAGTATTATTTGTGGATTCACAGATTTGACCCTTTCACTTTTGCAGCCGTTGAGCTCTGCCACTTTGACATTTATTAAATAACTTGTTGGTGGCAGAAGGAATGACAATAAAATTTGTGTGTATGATTTAAAGCAAACAATCTCTGCTCTTAATCTGGCCTTCAAGGCCTGAAGTAAACAACTGCATTTCAAGGGAACACTACTGAGAAAAGGAAAGGTCTGTTGGGTGCTACTTGCTTTTAAGCATTGAGACAAAATGTTTAACAGCCTAAAAGCTCTAAGCCCTGCTTGTTATGGGGAGATAACAGCTCCATTAATTAGATGATCAAATATTACTTTATTGGTAAATTCTTGCATTGGCCTGGGATGGCTTGTGCTTGCTTGTGAGACATGTAACTCAATTCTTTTGAGCATTTATAATATTCCAGTGGATTGTTTAATGTAATTGCCATCAATCTCTAATTTAAGTAATATTTCCATCAATGTTGTGTGTTGATTATGACCTGGTTCAGGATATTTATCTGTGCTGATTTTCAGCAGCTCTCAGGGAAAGAAATAAAAGGTCTTTTCATGAAGTACAAGTTTGACACAATGTCAAACCTTGTTTTCTGTCCCTCACCAGGAGAGGTGAGACTCGTGGTCTGTGTACTTGAGCTCATTTTGAGTTAGCACCATGCCAGCACATGAGCAGAGGGAAATGTGAGGGAAAAGAGGCTGGATGAAGCCCTAAGGGCTGCTGACACAGAGACCAGGAGCCGACCTGGCTCCACTCCCGTGACTGCTGAGCAGGGGCAGTTTACATGAGATGGACAACACCTTTCTCTGTGTCCGCCTGCCCTGGCACAGTGATGGTTAAACCACCTCTGAGCTGCTGACGGCCGGAGGTTACAGCCTCGGCGCTTAAGGGAAACTAAAATCACTGCCAATTCACCTTGAAAAGTGGGCTGTAGGCAGAGTGCTCAGGGGTGCAACAAGAGCCAGAGTGGGCAGCCAGCCGGGGGCACACACATGGCAATTCTGCCAGCAGAAGTCACTCGGCCCTCGAGCCAGCGCCAGGCTGTCTTGCAGGGACGTGGGTGCACAGACTGGAATCGCTGGTGGATTTAAATCAGTGCGAGCATTTCACAACCCCTCCCTGCAGCTCCCTGTGCAGGGCCCGTACACATTTGTATACCGTACAGCTCCTTCACAGCCTGCAGTACTTTTAACACATAATGTACATGTTTATCTCAAAGCAGGATAGACACCAATTAACACTTCTCGTTAATGAGGGCACAATCAACTTGCATAACCTTGAACCACTGAACGCACACAGTGATGTATGAATGAGAGGTTAACTGCAGATGACAGCTCATTTCTTTTTGCTCTTCTGCCCAGAACATCCTGCCAATACACACATTATAAATAACATGTTCTCGTGATGGTAATGGGGGGGCATTTCAGAAGCAAGCATTGCTTATTTTTTTTTTAGGAGTGATTACATGACATTAGGGGGTTCAGCTTTAATACCATCTGTTACCTTGGCTGCTGGGATCAGCTGTTTCCGCTGCAGGATCTCCACTGCTGGTACCCTTGACCACAGCCCAGACCTGCGTTCTGAATTAAAAAGTTGAATGTGAAACAAATGAACATAAAAACCTACAGGAAAGGGCAAGTTGCATTTTTGATGTGCCTGAGACACCGGTGCCCATGTGACTCACAGTTCATGACTTGCAGAGTGGTGTCATTCGTAATTCGTGTAAGCGCTCACTTGCTCACCCACACACACCCGTGTTATATCCTGCTTTTCCATGCAAAGCACTCAGCCAGCCATACAGCCCAGTTAGCAACGCTGTCTCTGCTCTCACACAGACTGTGCCACATCAGTCTTCCTTCTGTGGGGAATATATTTACTTGCTGTAAGGAGCCATCTAGTGAGGGTTTACTGCACATAAAATTAAAGTAACTGTTTCTTTACTGTTTGCCGGCAATACCGAAAGAAAACGTGCTCATTTTTTCCCCTCTTCCCACCCCTCCGTGTTCTCCTTGTCACACTTAAGGTGCGGCAAAAGCAAGCCTCCTGAGCAGGTGAGGCTGAGCAGGACCGGATGCTCATTCCCCGGCCGTCCCTGTGCGAAGGACAGCAGCACATGTGCTCACCCTGCCTCGGCTCTGCTCTCGGGGGACCCGCACGGAGCCAGCAGAGCCCCGAAGGACCTGCCCTGTGCGCTGGCAAGAGCGAAAGCCAAGCGTGTGGGTGGAGAGCACAGGGAAGGGCCACGCCAGGCAGAAATGAAAGGCGTAAACTTGGTCCGGTTCTGCTGTGCGGGGAGCTGGAGGCAGAGCCAGCCGGTGAAAGTGCCCTTCGTCACGCAGGCAGCGATGGCATCGCTGGGAGCTTAATTTAATTGGCAGAAGGCTGAGCCGGAGCCTCCGTCAGCACACAGATAAAAGAGAGCAGCGTTTGAGTGGTGAGCACCTCTTGCGAGTTCGCTTTTCATGTTTGTTTTGTTCTTCAAAGAACGATGGGCTCGTGCAGATGGAAATGCGAGAGTAAAGTTGAGAGTGTCTGTGCACTGCAGAAATCTGAAGTTACTGCTCCTGGAGCATCAAAAGCGCGGCTACAATGCAAATTCATATTGTTAGGAACTGTACAGCCTGCAAAGGGACCAAGCACACCAAGTTAAATATTAAGCCTTCACCCACGGAAATGACAGCAGCTTTGCCACTGGTTAGAAGTAAGATTTTCTTGGTTGTGCTCTGAAATTCTACCCAGCGAGCACAGCTGGGGGCAGAGGCAGGGTGGAGGGGCAGCACCGCCTGTTTCGGTGTGCTGAAACAGTCTCCAGACTAAAACCGAGCAGGCAGTGGGGTGTCCATCAAGGTGTGCCTGGATGCTCCACGGCAGGCAATGTGCTGGAGTCTCCATCGTGACATTCACTGAGGGGGCTCCTCTGGTCCCTGCCAGCCTCCCGGGGGGGAGTCTGCAAGCAAGGAGCAGCTGCACAGCACTTTGAGCAGCCTTATGCTGTGCTGGCACAGGAGTAATCCTCCCCATCTCCTCCTGCCTGCCTATTTGCAGCGCTGGCTCTTAGTAGGCAGCTTTTCTGCTCCTCGATAGCTCAGCTCTCTCACGTTGTCTCAGCTCAGTTCCCTTGGGCACAACTGGACAGTCCTCAGTGGGAGAGCTCCAGCTCCGTGGCACACTGGAGGAAAGAGATGCTGAGACGTTTGACACTGTGATACACAATAAACAGGACAGTCATTTTTCATAGCTACGATGCATATCAGGATATGGAAAGTAATCCAACTTTTATAAACAAGCCTGTATTGTACAAGACCCAGACACTCTGTCATGCAAAAGAAAATGCCCTGAATTATGAATGTCTGCCATTTTACAATAACTATTTGTTATGAATAAAACACTGTTCCTTCCTTTTAATTTTTTTTCCTTGAAAATGCAATCAATTTTTAAAATTTTTTTTCCTTTTTAATAGTGAGAGAATCCCCATTTTTAGTTGGAGGATATTATTTGACTACATCAATGATTAATAGGTTTAATGTAACAGCTGCAATGGAAGTTTAGAAAGCAAACAATCCAAACAGAGCTGAATGGATTTGTTATAATGATTTCATTAGGGATTTTTAAAAGTTTGTTTTATACTTGCAGTTTGTTGTCAGAAAGAATTGGCTGAATTCAGTCAAAATGGTTTGTTCTTTGTCTGTCTGTGGTCACCATAGCTACCATTTCAATCTGTTAACATATGTGGTATTATTTTGTTCCTTTCTCTTAAACTCTGTTCACAGATGCTGTCAAGATTTCCCTTTGTACATATCTGATGGGTTCATGCCAGGTTTGGCTCCGAGCCTTTCCAGGGGAGAGCCTCTATGAGCAGGACAAGGTGGTTCAGCACTCGGTGCAGCAGTGGAGACAGGATTAGGAGCTGGGCTGGGGATGGGTCCTACTCCACTAAGGCATGGGATCTGTGAGAAATACAGGGAAGACATTGGGAAGGCATTGTCAGTGGTGTACCTTTTTTCTGGAGAGGTGGGAATTCCCTGGATGTGCTGTGGCAGCTCCTTGGCTGCCATTAATCAGTATAAATGCATTCATTTTAGTGGAGGTTGTCATGTCTGCTGGTAGTCAGGTCCTGTGATGTTGCTCATTACACAGGTTTTGGGTAAGGAGCCAAGAGATGAAGGGAGGCACGGCTATAACATTTTAAATAAATAAGTAATAAGACTGTAGAGGCTCTCTTCTTTTTCTACTCTTAGAAAAGGTTCAGGTTTTCACTGAGGATGGAGGTATATCCACTCTGTGCTATGGAGGGGATTGGAATATTTAGTGGAGATCAGATTATCCACACTTCGCATTTTAATTGGCATTGAGTGAAGAAAAAAAATCAGGTTTTTTCTATTGCTGAATGTGAAGGTGATTGAGATGGCTTCATTTTCTTTCCAGCTGTGAAGCAGGCAGGTAAATATATTGATGTATGTATGCAGCACAGTTTACAGTGAAGCTGTAAGAGAAATCAGATGATCTGGAAAATACACAATTTCCTTTCAACAAAGCACTCACAGTAGAGAGTAAAGTTAAGGTGAGTCCATATGTTTATATTTTTAAGAGCACAAAAGCATTTGTTTAAAGCTCTGTGGCTCTGATTTTTCAGAGCCACTGAGCACCCTGCTCTCTGGTTTCTTTTAACTGGAGATGTAGGTTTTCAGCATTTCTGGCAGCCAGGCCCCCTTTACTAATGCCTGCAGAGAGTAGCTGGAGAAAGTGTGAGAAACATTATTGTAATGAGGGCTAATTCTGCCTCTCCTTCCTGCCTCTCAGTGCAAATGAAAGAGTGCCTGCAAGTCGTGTTATCTGCAAGGGAAAAGGGAATTCTGATTACTGGCTCTGGCTCCCCAGGGACAGGGATGCTCTCCTAGCACAACTCACAGTAGTCACATCTGCATTTCCAGTGTAAGGCCCATTTTTAAGGACTCCTAGTTTAGCTATAAAAATTCACTTAGCATGCATGAATAGAAACCAAATTGACAAGATAGACCATAACTGCTCTGAAAGGGCCATTAGTTCCTGTAGTATGAAAAATCCACATTTTTAAAAAGCAAGTATTACTCACATTTGTACAACAGGCTGTAACTGTTCCTTCTAAGTCATTATAGACTGTATGGAAATAATAATTTTCAAAATCAGTATTGATACCACAGGCACAGAAACAGCAGGAGACAGATGTCTTTGCTTGATATTAATCCAGAGCCTTCCAGTGCCACTGAGCAGGCTGGCATCAGTTTAAACCTTTGATTTACACCAATGTAACTGAGAAGAGGAAGACCACAGAATAAAGATTTGGTCTGATATCTGAGTTTGGTGCAAGGTTTCTGGTGTCATCAGGGGAATCCCAGAGGGGCAGTGGCTGCAAGAGAGTACCAAGGAAAGGCCATCCATCTCCTGTGCTCAGTGCTGCTGGGCAGGGGAAATGAATCTGTATTTGGTGTGTTCCATATTTAATAAGAGGAAAGCTTGAGGCAGATAGGAATGTAGCATTTTTTTGCCTTTTTTTTTTTTTTAATTGTGATGTTAAGAGGTGCTAGGTCATGGCTTTTTAGAAAATTGTTTCTTTTGGTTCATGCTTGGTGCCTCACTTGACAGCAAATTGAGGTTTCATTGATTTTTTAAAATTTCTTTTCTGGGTTTTCATGTGTTGCAGGTTTTCTTTAGACAAATACCGGTAAGGAACTAACCTGTATTTCTCTCTCCTCCCTCTGAGATCACTAGCATTTGAGATTACCAGATTATATTTGGGGTGAATGAAGAGAAAGTGTGCAATCAAAAGCTGGCACTAGAGTCCTGTTGAGCTGTGCTGCCTTAGGGGTGTCTTCACAGAAGCTGGGCCTGAGCCTTCTACTGGTTTTAGAACAAAGGGAATTTCCAGAGATTTCAGCAAAGATTCCCACATATGTCAGAAGGATGTGAATAAGATGATTTTCTTCACTTTCACATACATTTATGGATATTCCAACCTGTACATTTTTACTCTGTTACAACAGTTTGCTTGGACCTGTGATTATGAGTTTTGAAGGGAGGTTCAGATTAATTCTAATAGTTCCCTTTCCCGTGGGAAGGCCAGTGCTCAGAGGCCGTGTAGGATAGCCCTGGCTGCATTTCCCTAAGATCCCCTATGTCATGGGAAGAGATTGGGCTCAGTGATGGAGTAAAGGGGGCTGTGCTGGCAGAAAGTCAATGTGGGGATTTTTTTGGTACGATTTCAGGAGCAAGCAGCTGCCTCTCAGCTGGACTTCTCTTCCCCATTGCTGGGATTACCAGGATAGCAGCAAGACAGCAAGACACATGGAGGACTCCCAGGGAGGCAGGGACCACCTGGCTGAGGGACTTTGCTGTGGTCAGAGCCCCGGGCACCAGCGTGTCTCCATGGGAGGGTGCAGGGAGGAGGCTGCCTGACATGTTGCAAAGGTGGGACCCCTCTCTCTGGGCAGTCTTTTCTGCTCCCACCATGGACTGCAGTGACATGGACCACTGGAAATCTGCCACCATGGGGGGGCTGGCATAGAGGAGTTTTCCTGCTGGATCCGGGCAATGTTTCTCATAGTTATCCTTGACATAGCAGTGTCCTTCAAAGGTAATACCACAGTACTGCATGAGCTCCTGGGGAGGACTTCTTCCCTCACTCAGTTAAAAAAAAAAAAGAAAAAAGAAAAAAAGAAAAAAAAAGTTGAGTTGATTTAAACACTGAAATGCAAGGAATTGTATTCCTTGCAAATGGATATCTACTGTTAAACCTCAGTCCTTGTCCCACTAGGTCTTGTAACAAAGAGCTCTCTGAAGGGATTGTGTGCATTTCTTCTTCAAAATCTCCTGTGGGAAGAATTATGTTATTTCACTCCCAGACACCCTAAAAATGATGGCAGCTGTCCCCTGCAATTCCATCTCCCTTCACAGATTAGCACTGCTCACTGGCTGCCCCAGAGACAAGTGAAATGGAAGTTTATAAAAAGAGAGTGCTATATTCCCAGGTTAAGTGCTGCAATCATCCCTACGATTAAGTGGCTCCCTAAAAGGAAATATTTTCTCCCCATATGTTTTTTAAGAAGTGATGAATCTCTTCACACAGTGTGTTTCTCATCAGATATGGAGATTAACTTAAGCACAGAACTGAGTGAAGCAAACCCATCAGCTGTCTGAGGCTTTCTACTCTGATTTTGCTGCATGCCTCTTCCTCATCCTCATGAAAGGGAAGGTGCCTGTCTCACTTCACTCAAGGTTTGTTTTTTGGGAGAAGGCACCAGCTATGGAGGGGTTAATACCACTAGAGCCTGTCTCACCCCCTCTCACCGCTGTCATTTCCCATTTTCTCCTTGTGAGCTCTTCTCCAGGGCGGATCAGCGGTGCAGGATGGGGACAGAGGGGGGCTGCCCTCTCTGGGTGCTGCCTGCCGAGGGTGCCCAACCCTGGAGCACTGCAGGCTGGGCAGGGGGGGAGCTGAGGGGGAACAGGGCTCCTCAACAGCTTCAAGTTTAACTGAAGGGCTCCTAATTTAACAGGGCTCCTTAACAGCTCCAAGCTTTCACTCAGAGGAGCTCCCAGGAGGAAAGGGAGGAAGTGGACTTCTGTGAGGGCAACATAGAGTGGCGGGGAAAGCTGTATGCCCCCGCCAAAAAGGAGCCAAAACTCTGCAGAGGGAGTGGTCACAGTAGCATGTACAGATGGGTGACTCCTGTTCCCATCAGCTTCACAAGCTGTGAAATATCTCCTAGCACAAATGCTGAAACAAACCCACTGGGGGCTGTGTCCATGCTTTGCTGGGGACAGACAGAGTGTTCTCTGCAACTCTGCCCACAAAAAGATTGTGCTGTGCTCTCTTCCCACTGCTCTCCCTGGCATCGCCAGCCTCTGTCTGTGCAGGATTTCAGTCTCATCCTCTTCATTCTCCCAGAGCCATGTCTTAATGCCTTCCCCCTGGGTCAGCCTGGAGCCCTGCACAGCACAGTGTTTCCTCGGCTGCAGTGGCTCCCCTGATCCTGCCATGCTCACCCTGCAGCTGCCAGCAGCCCTTTTCCTGCCTCCCACTGCTGATCCAGCCCCAGCCCTGTACCCTTCACTCCCAACACTGTCCCCCACCTCGATTTTTTTCTGCTGGCTTCCCACTCACTACAGGATATGAGCCACTCTCTCCAGTGGGAAATAAAAGTTTGGATTAAAATTTACTGTATTATTCCTTCTCTAAAAGCAACTTTTAGGCTGAAAGACTCCAAGGACAAATTACCAAAGGCCCGCAAGAGATTTAGGGACAGATTTTAAAAGTCTTTTAGTCACATTAAAATGAAATAAGATTCCCCTTGGGTTTTGGGGTTTTTTTTTAAGCAAAAGGAGGTGCTTTTGAAATTTGTACATCATGCCTGTTTATGTCTTTTAGGCATGTAAATGCTTCCAGAGATTTGGGAATTGAACACCCAAGTCCCCTTGAAAGCTAAGAGAACCTGGCATCCTCATCTCATGTGCATTCCTTCCAAATTCCAGCCAAAACTGTTGAACTTGGAGCACAAAGTTCCAAAGTAAGAGATAATAAGCCCGATTTCCTCTCTGCAATAGCAGGCAGCTTAGCACCAGGGGAAAAAAAACAACCCATAGTGTTGACTGTATAAACATCTTGTTCAAAGGGTAACATTTTCCTGATTAATAGTCTTTCAGTATTAAAAACAATCAGTCTAGAGCATGATTAATTGCCCTTGTACTTCGAGTAACCAGCTATATGTATATACATACACACACACACACATACATACATATATATACTTGTGTAAACACACAGGCACATTCCCACTGGGGTAAGCATTTTTAGTGCATCTGTTTTCAAGGAAAATACATTATGAAGGAGGTGAGAAAGCTCCTTTCTACAACTCCAGCTAATGGGAAGGTTTTTAACTCTCGTAAGCAACCCTTTGTTGCAAGAACTAGCAGCCACAATGAGCACTGCTGTCCTGGGAAAGGCTTGAAACACTCACCTGGGCAGGAAGGAGGCCAAGAAAGAGGCAGAAGACACTCTTCTTTTGATTCAGGGAATAAAAGCTGCCCAGGTTTTGGGCACCCTGGCTGCATTTCTATTTTATCTATAATTTACTTGTGGGACTGACAGGGTTAATGACAATAAGAGAAGTTTTCATGTAAAAATTGGCAAGGAGACGTGCTTTTCTCTTAGCAAAGAGAAACAAATTTCAAAAAAATTTTTAAAATGACAGTCCTGGCTGGTCCAACCTGTTAGGCCACAGTATGCACAACAGTGACACCATCTTCATAAGGAAGAGACTTTTTTTGCCACTCTTTTTGCTCTAATAT
This sequence comes from Cettia cetti, assembly GCA_013401135.1. Lineage (NCBI taxonomy): Eukaryota > Metazoa > Chordata > Aves > Passeriformes > Sylviidae > Cettia > Cettia cetti. The sequence goes on along the minus strand of VZUI01052384.1, from coordinate 3,789 downwards.
CTAAAAACAGGTGAGCAGGTTAACCACTACATTACAGTATTGTCCAGAAGTTGCAGTCAAGCTCAGGTGCTAGGAAAATACCATCTCTGCTTTACATAACTCAGTCTGCTGCAGATCATACACGAAATCCCTCTTGAGGAGCCTGAGCAGGACATACAGGTGTGTGCAGTCATGTGTGGGATCATGGCCTGACATGTCTAAATGAAGTTTTCATCCAGGTAAACAAGACCCTGCACCAACTAGAGACTCTCTTAGTGCTCAAAGGGTTTCCTCCCCATCCGTCCTAGTTTGCAGAACTTAAAAATAATGAAATGTTAACATGGGTTTTCTCCAGAGCAAGTGCTGTGAGCTAGAGGAGTAGAATTTGTTGCTCTTTTGGCATAAGTTAGAGGCTGTATAAAGTGTATTCACTGTTGCTGCTAAAAACTAAAACACAGTTCTGTATTTTAGGTACAGTGTCTCTGTACACACTTGCCTACACTCTGCAAAGAGTTTTCTTTATGGCCAGAAAATAATTTTTCAAAGTTTCCTTCAGTTGCGCTGTTTTGAGACATTCCCAAAAATTCAGGCTTTTAGCTTAAGCATAAAGAAACCAAACACCACTGCTCAGAAACCCAAAACAAACAGGAAGAATTTTCTCAATGGTTAGAAACAAAAAGCTCCATCAGCGTCAGAGACGTTATATTCAGGGCTCATGAATTTCTGCAGAAAGGCTGGAAAGTGAAGAGCAGCCCTGCTGTGGATGAAGAGGGTGTTGTTGGCCTGGGACAACAGCTGTGACAGGTGCAAACGGGCTGTGACGGTGACAACGCTGAGACTTCCTGCTCTGGACACACACACACAGGCACACACACGCAGCCCTTGGCAGCCAAGGGAGAAGGCACGGACCCGCTGCTGTTCCTGGGCGCCTGCTTATCGTCTGCTGGGGTCAAGGGGCAGCCTGGTGAGCGGGCAGGAGGGGCAGAGCGTGCCCGGCTGACCTGGGGCATGGCTCAGGCAGGGCTGGCATCCCTCATGGCACTGCCAAGAGCTGGGGACACAGGGAATGTGCTGCTTCCCTAGCCCACCGTGGCAGGATGGAGCTGCTCAAGCCCTCTCCTGGGAGGGGCTGCGGGGCAGGGCTTTGGGACAGGCACGCTGAGGTGAAGTGCCGGCAGTAAATGTTGTTTCAACAGTTCAAATGAGGGAAACTGTGTTATAAATAATTTAGATGATTGACTTAAGATTTCAATCTTGGGGCCTAAGTGGGTAATGGCCATGAAGAGAGGAGGAGGGAGGGAGGAAGTGCAGGAAGACCAAAATTAGGCTCAGATTTGCAAAACTGTGCACGTGTGTGTCTCAGCGTAAGCTATACACACATTTCCAAATGTCATCTGTGGTCTCATGTTCAAGTTCAAGTTCAGGTATGTTTCAGCATAAGTCTTGGGTGATCCTTTTTTCTTCTTCTTCTTCTTCAGTACTGGGACCTTCAAAGCTCATTTTAAAATGAAAGATCAGGTGTTCCCTTCCTGCCCTCGCATTTCTGGAGTAGAACTCCTCGAATATAGAGGAAGATAATGAACACTCAGCCATGTCTGCATTCCTGTCTATCATGAAAATGTATTCTCTGCTACAGAACTAATACACTTTGCAATGGGAAATATTTGTGGCTGTCAGAGCTGGGGTTTAAGAGCATCACTAACCACTCTTCTAATTTAGACCTGATATTTTCAAGGACTATGGGATCAAGAGCCCTAAATCTTAGCTTTGTGAGCTAGAAAAAGTTATTTTTATATATGTATTTATTTTTATGTAGTGAAAATAAGCTTATTTTTTCAGTAGTAAATAACTGGGGTGAATAAATACAGGTACATGCATGTGTTAACAAAGGAAACTGGCTGTATGTACACACAACACACATACGGAGTGAAGATGGGAAAGGAGATATTGTAAAGACCACAGTATGCTGAAGCAAACTACCACACACCTCAACAAGGTATTTATTTCCTTAATTTTAATGGAGAAAAATACTGCATGAATATTAAGGACTCTTTCCAAAGGACTCAGTGGAAGCGAAATAATTTTGACAATCTTATGCACAACGCTGAGAAGGAAGGATAAGGCCAGGGCTGGAGACGATGGCTCTCCCCCGGCAGCTCTTCCCCCCCTCCCCCTGTGCAAATTCTCTTGGATTAAAATGGCAGAGGGGAGTGGCTGGGGACAGTTTGGCTGATACGAGATAACCGCTGCTAGTCAAATGGCACTTTTAATTGCTCGGGCCAATAAAAAAAAAAAAACAACACAACTTGCTACAGAAGTTAATTTGAATGAAAATAGCAGACACACCCCACAAGCTGCTTTCCATGACCGTGCATTGTGCTGCCTCAGCCTGATGTACAGTTCGAGTCGCAAATAACAGCGTGCGGTCTGGATATACTTTGGCTGCGCATTTTAGCTACGGCGAGGGTGGATGCCCCGTTTCACCCCTACCCCCCCAACACTCCTTCCCCACGCTGTGCGGGTTTTCCTGGCAGGAGCCTCGTGTGCCGAGGGAAGGGAACGCGGTGCCGCTGCCGCTTTTGTTCCCCGCCTCGCCCCGCCGCCGGGTCACGCCGGGGAAGGCACCGAGCGTGGGACGCGGCCGCCCCGGGGCGAGGGCTCCGTGCCGGCTCCGCCTCCGGGGCCGCGTGGGGAGCGGGGCGCGCCGCCGGGAATGCGGGGCGCGGGGTCTGTTGCGCGGCAGGGCCCTGAGCGCGGACCCCGGCTCGGCACAAGAGGCCAAGGGGGAGAAGGAGTTACTTGAGGGGACCTGGGGCGGCGCCCGGGGCGAGAGCGGCTCCTGGGCACCGTGCGAGACCCGCGGGGGGCGGCTTTGCCCCGGGGGCAGCTGGCAGCGTCCTGCGGACGGGGTTGAACCACGGACCCGTCCGTGCGGTGCCGCTTCCCGGCCAGCTGCTGCCGCTCCCCTGGCACTCTCCGATCCCGGCGCTGTCCCGCACTCTCGGCGCCGCTTCGTCGGGCCGCCCCCCTGCTCTCCTCAGGCCACTCCTGGCCGCCGGGACCCCCATCCCCTCGTAGGACTCCCGCCGCTGCTTTCGGCGGGGGCCGTCCCGAACAGAACAAGCACAGACCCCCGACCCTGCCGGGCTCAGCTTTCCCCCGGGCAACTGAGCTTTGTATGAAATCCCATTCAAACCACGCCGTAACCTTCCGCCACGGGGTAGGCGGATGGGGGGGGGGGCAAAGTAGTCCCTCGCCACGCTCCTCCCGGGTCCGAGTTCCCGGCGGGGCGGCGGAACCGGGGCCGAGCCGGGGGAGCGACCGGGGAGGGGCTCCCCTGCGGGGGGTGCGGCCCCGCCTCCCGCCCGCTCCGCTCGGAGCCGAGGAGCGCGGAGCAGAGGTATCGCTGGGCGGAGAGATCGCGGAGCCCGCACACACACGGCCCGCGGTCCGCCTCCACCGCGCCCAGCGAACGGAAGCGCCGGGCCGCCGCGATGGACAGGCGGCGCCGGCCAATCGGCGGGCGGGATGGCCTCCCAAAATGTAGGTTTGGCCAATGGGAAGGGGCAGGAGCGGGGGGAGGCGGGGCTGGCCGCGGGCAGCAGCGCAGGTTGAGCGGAGTCCCAGCGCAGGGCTGGGATGAGCCTCAAAGTTCGGGGCGATCGCGGTGGGGGATGTAGCAGCGCCGCCACCGCCGCGCACCGGCCCGGCCCGCCCCGGCTCCCGCCCGCCCTTGGCGCCTCCCACAGCCCCCCCCCACCCCCCCGCAGTTTTTAAACTCTGATCTTCTCCCCCCACCCCCTCCCTTCT
>VZUI01052383.1:0-21289 GCA_013401135.1 Cettia cetti | reverse complement strand
GGGCGGGGGCGGTGCCGCCTGGCGGGGCGGTGGCGGTGCCGGGGCCGGTGCTCTGGGCCGGGTCTCGGCGGTCGCTCCTGGTTGCGGGGTGGCGGAGGCAACGGGTGCGAAGCTGCGCGGGAGCGGCCGCTCCGACCGGGCTTGAGCCGATGCTGGCGGCCGAGCCCGCCGCTGCCGGAGCCATGTCCCATCCCGAGGCGGAGCGGGCGGACGGCGGCTCCGCGCCGCAGCCGGAGCCGGAGCCGGCTCCGGGGCTCACCGGACGGGCCCCGCACCGTAGTCGCAGCCGGCGGCCCTCGCTGCGCGATTCCCGACGTGCCTCCTCCCGCTTCAACCGGCGGAGCTCGGCCGAGCTGGAGCTGCTGGGGTACCCGGCGCCGGACGGAGTGCGCAGGGGGTCGCCGCCGCCGCCGGCCGCTGTCGGGCTCCGGGAACCCGAGGAGACGGAGAGCGAGGAGGTGGAGACGCGGGCGGTCGCCACCTCCCCCGACGGCCGGTTCCTCAAGTTCGACATCGAGATCGGCCGCGGCTCCTTCAAGACCGTCTACAAGGGGCTGGACACGGAGACCACCGTGGAGGTGGCCTGGTGCGAGCTGCAGGTACGGCCCCTGCCAGCGCCTCCGCCCCTACCTGCCCGCACCCACGGGCCCCCGCCCGCGGCAAGGGGCTCGAGAGAGGCACTTGCTCCCTCCTCCGTCCAGTTTTCCTGGCGTGTGCAGCCCTCCCCGGCCCTGACCCTGCTGCCTGCCTGGGTGCTGTGTGGGACCCCCGGGGCGCCTCCCCGGGCTGGAGCCTGTGCCCGCGAGGGCAGGACCCTCGAGCCTCCGCCTCTGCCAGTCCCTGTGCTGCCCCGCTGCAGTCGGGCCACAGCGGCAGCGCAGGGAGCTGCAGCTGGCTGCGGGCTCCCCTCGCTGCCTTGCGCTGTGCCCATCGCTGCCAGTGCCTCGGTGCCTCGTGGGTCTGCTGGCCCGGACCCAGGCTCCTGCTTAGTGCCGCCGCTCCTGGCCCTCCTGCTCATCACGTGCTGTTTTCCATTTGCTTTCTCGCTGCCTGCACTATGGAGCACGCCAAGGTGCCCACGTTCTTGATGCCAGTCCCTGCTCTGGCACTTTACAGGTGGATCTGAGCATCCCACTGTCTTTCTGATGCTCAGCACCTCGCAGCTTTCCCTCCGGGAGGACAGCGAGGGCAGCAGTGCCCTCTCTCTGCGTGCCTCCCTGTGCTTGTGCTGGAGCTGCCTCCGAGGTTTGCTCCCGTAGCCCTTGGTGTGCCCTGGGGCAGGTGCCTGCAGCGAGCTGGGGCTGGCTGTCAGCTGGGAGCAGGGTGCAACACGACCTTGGTGCTCTCTGCCTGCTTGACCTTGGCTGAAGCAGTGCTCATGGTCACCTGTGTGTGGTTTCTGTGATGCTGCCAGGCCTCTCTGCTGGAAGCAGCTGGACCTGTGGTTCCAGGTCTCTGAGGAGCATCCCCATCTCCGCTCTGCTGCCACACTCCTCCATCTCCTTGGCTGTCCTGCAGCCTGGCAGCAGGATGCTGAGAGCTGATAGTGTTGTCTCCACAATGCCTTTGCCCACTCAAGTTCTTTTGAGGAGCCTGATCTTGTCCATGGAGGTGCCCAGGAAGATCTGTGCTCTTTCTCCTTGGAGCCCCTGGGGAGGGGTTTTGGTGAAGTCCAAAGTCTCCCACAGGCTCCTGACTCTGGGATGGCTGCTGTGGTGGGAAGGTCCAAGTCCTTGTTGACAGAAAAAACGTGTCTTACGAGTTTGCTGTCTTGTTCCTAAAAGCTCAGTGCAGTTGCAGGTAGCTGCCTGGGCTGGGTCCTTGGGGTGGCTGCAGCCCAGGAGAGCAAGAAGAAATCCTGAGAGACTGGCAGGTGGTTTCTAGAGGGGTTGACTGTGGCCTCTTGGTGAGGAAGGTGAAGATTTTTCCCTCCCCCACAGGCTGCACAGTTGCTTCATTTGTTGAGAGTTTCAGTTCAGAGCCAGCTCAGTTCTCTTGCCCTGACAAAGCCCCACAGCTCTGTCCAAATGCCCCTGAGCTCTCTTGAGTCCTGTGTCCCTTCAGGTGGCAACCACTGGTTGGAACAGGCTCTTCTTGGCGAGCTCAGGGCCTTCCTTCTCTGGATGAGTCAGCTGTCCCCAGTGCTTCCCACTCAGCTGGCTTTGTGTCCCTCCCTGTGGGTCTCAGCCCCGTGTCACAGCTGTGCCCCAGCTCCCCTGCTCTGGGGCTGCACACACAGCAGGGCTGCAGCGTGTCTTGTTCCCTGCACCCTGCTCTTCCCCGTGGCTTTGTGCAGGCAGTGCTGGCGTCTTGCAAGGGGACGAGCCTGCACCATCCCAGGTGGAGAGGAAAAGGGAGTTAGGAAGCAAAATGCTTCTGTGTCCCAGTCCAGCAGACACATGTGAGCCAGGCAGGCAGGAATGGCAGAAGCCACTCATTTGTCCCCTGGGGTGGCTGTGGAGAGGCTGGGGTCCAGGCTGAGCTCCTGCCAGGGACCCTCCTGTGAGCATCCCCTGCTTGGAAGACCTGCCACACCTGACCCCTCTTGGCCAGCACCCTCCCACAGGAGTGCAGCCAGCTCCCTGCTCCCACCCTGAGCCTGCCCTGCAACTCCTCTGCCCCAGCCCCCTCCCCTCCCCACCCAGTATTTGGCTCCATTCCACTGACTGCTCGTTATTCAGTCTCTTGTACCCAAATCTGTGTCCCACAAGGGGCTAAGAGCACAGACGCAAACATTTAGAAATTTGTTTTTTTCAGCAATCATGCAAAGAATTGGACACTGTGACACAAATATGGGATTTGGAGCCACAAATAAAAATGGTTGTGGTTCTGCCATTTTAAAAATAGCTTTGTCCTGTGCGCTTCACAATTCTCCTTCTATTGCCTTTCAATTCCAAATGAATACTTAACCTCAGGCCTGACCTGTTCTGCACCAGAGAACCTGGTTCAGCTGCTGTGATGGATCCCAATCCCAAACCCCAGCTCTCTCTAATGTCCTTGCCCTGTCCCTCCCTCCTCAGAGCCTGGCTAACTAGAGGCTGGGTTTGCCTGACTTCTGCCTTCCTGTGAGACCCCCCTGGGGACCTGCCCATCCCCGTCCCCTCTCCTGAAGGCAGTGCCTGTCTGTGCCTCCCGCCGTGTCCACAGCGCCACTGTTTGTGCTTTCCAGCTTTAGCCTGCCACTATTTCTGTCGTAGGTGCTGCGGGCGGTGGGGAAGGAGGAAGCAGGGAGGAAACCAGAGGCCCGGAGTGGGGTCGGGCTGTAAATACCTGACTGTGCGATTTTCCTGTGGAACCCCTTGGGGTTCCCCGGTGGGCAAGAGCGTTTTGGGCAGCAGGCACTGCTGTGCCTCCCCTGGCTGGCTCTGGTGCCCGGGTTGCACAGGTAACCTTAGCCAGCAGCCCCGGGGCTGCAGGGCACCTTGTGTGTGTGCTCACACGGCTGCCAGCACGCACAGGCAGGGGCAGACCCGCAGGGAGAGCAGTGAGGCGCTGGCACCCACTGCTGACAGAGAGCTGACTCCTCTGTGGGGGCTCGGGCTGTGGACACGGCTGGAGGGAGAGTGCTGGGCACTTTCCAGCACTGGCTCTGTGCCCCACCGTGGTGTTGCTCTGAATGCCCCTCCAGAGTGCCAGTGGCAGTTCAGAGCCAGGGCCTTTGAGGGCTGCAAGAGCAGGACAGCCGAGGGCTGTGGGGATGGGAGAGCCCTGTGAGTGCTACAGAGTGCACTGAGCAGCAGCACGGCCAGGCTGGGCACAGCCTCCTGCCGCAGAGACAACAGCCGTCCTCAGCCCCTCGGCCCCACCCTCCCTGCTCCTGCACTGGCCTCAGCTCCTGGTGTTGGCTGTGCTGGGCTCCTCAGCAGCCAGCTCCTGGCTCACAGGATGGGCTGGAGCATTGCCACACAGCTCCTCATGGTCCCCCCGCCACCATCCCCAGCGTCCTCCTCCACCCTGTGCGGGTGCAGTTAGGAGAGGACACGGTGTGCCCATGCTGTGCCATGCCTGTGCTGGCAGCCCTGTCTGCCCTGCCCTTCCTGGTGTTCCTGCAGCCAGGCTATGGCCAGGCTCGGGCTGTGACGCCCACACTCAACAGGGAGAGTATCAGCACGCACAGGAGTGGGAGCTGCTGCCACTTTGGTCATGTGGAAGGAAAGATGCCATGTGAGCCCAGCAGCCCTGGCACAGGCTTGGGGGACATGCATAGCTCCCCTAGACCTTACTCCAGGCACTCTGGGAGAGGTGGCCTTGTGCTGGGGTTCAGCCTGGAACTGGGCATGGCACAGTGAGGGCTGTGCTGGCACAACTGCTCCAGCTGGGGTCCACTCTGGCTGAGCTGGGAGAGCCGTGGCCACCCCTGACTCCCCACCTGCCCCCGTTCACAGCCTGTGTCAGCTTCCTCATGCCCTGGCAGGTTTGTGGGGTGCAGTAAAGCCTCTGGACACCTCTTGGCGGGGAGGAGGGGGTCAGAGGGATGATGGTGGCTGTGGCACTGGGCAGGGAAGCCAGTGTGTGCTGCTGGCCATGCAGGGGTTCGGGTGATGTTTTCCTCCTTCCATATGAAAGGTCCCATTCATGCTGCTGCAGCAGGCTCAGGTTCTCCTCTGGGCTGAGCCTGTCCCTGAGCATGTATTAAATGCGGGGGGATTATGGAGCAGCTCCAGCCAAGCCATGGGGCCGCCTGTGATGCAATGAAAATATTACGAAAGCTGATGGGGTTGATGGATGGTGGCCACTGGCCAGGAGGCCGAGCACAGCTCTGGCAGCACTGGTGGTGGGAGCTCTGTGGCAGCTCCAGTTTCCTTGGCCTCTGAATGTGGGCTGGGCAGGGGTCCCAGCTTGGAGGCCCCCAGGCTCTGCAGGACTCCAGGCTGTGGTGGAGTTGTCACTGCTTCTGCCCAGGGCTGAGCACTTGCAGCTGCCGCACTCGGGGCTGGACCTGGTTCCTCCAGCTCTGCCCAGTGAGCTCCCCTCTTCCTGCACCCTGGGGCTGTGTCCCTTCAGGATGGCGGGGCTGTCCCCTCCGCTGGCCCCTGCCCCAGCTGCAGTCAGCACCCTGGCTTGTGTTTCCACTTTAATTAACTCGAGCAGGAGGAACATGGAAAAACCTGGGCTGGAGCCTCCCCCGCCTGCTTTCCCCAACAAAGGCCTCATTGAGGCTGGCCCAGCACCCGGCCACACAGAGCCCAGTGCTGATGGTGCCCCCGAGGGGGCAGAAGAGCCATGGCCACCGGGTCTGCACAGGGCAGGATGGCAGCAGCTTCTGCAGAGCCCCCCACGCGTCCCCTCCAGCTGCAGGCTGGGGTTCCCTGCCCTGAGGCAGCGTGGTGGGCTCCAGCTGGGGGCTGGGTGAGGGGACTGGGGATGGTGGCCCCAGCACAGGGCAATGGGGAACTGCATGGGTTCCTTGGTGCCTTGTCTGTCGTGCACCCACCCAGAGTGGCGGGCTGGTGCAGGAACACAGTCCAGGGTGGCCCCAGGCATGTGTGTGCCACTGTGCTGGGGGACAGCAGGTCTGACCCGAGCTCTGTGCTGTGGCCACAGAAGCCTCCTCTGCCTTGTATGTAGGGAGTGGGAAAGGGGACAGGAGGGTCTTTTGTAGCCAGGGCACCCCCCTGTGCTTGGCAGGGACCCCCTGTGCCCTCCTCACACCCTCACTGGCTCCCACAGACGCGGAAGCTGTCCAAGACGGAGCGGCAGCGCTTCAGTGAGGAGGTGGAGATGCTGAAGGGGCTGCAGCACCCCAACATCGTCCGCTTCTACGACTCCTGGAAGTCAACTATCAAAGGCCAGATCTGCATCGTGCTGGTCACAGAACTCATGACGTCCGGCACCCTGAAAACGTGATTGGGGCGTGCTGGGGAGGGAACAGAGTCCCTGCTGAGATGTTCTTGGTTGCTTGCCCTGTGTGGTCATCTGAGTCCACATGGGCTTGGCATGGCAATGGGAGAGGGAGGGCTGGAGCCAAGGCTGGGGCACGAGTCTGAGCCCCACAGGTCTGAGCCCTGTTGGTCCCTGGCAGGTACTTGAAGCGCTTTAAAGAGATGAAGCTGAAGGTGCTGCAGCGCTGGAGCCGGCAGATCCTCAAGGGGCTGCATTTCCTGCACACTCGCTCGCCCCCCATCATCCACCGTGACCTCAAGTGTGACAACATCTTCATCACGGGCCCCACGGGCTCAGTCAAGATCGGGGACCTGGGCCTGGCCACACTCAAGCGAGCCTCCTTTGCCAAGAGTGTCATAGGTGGGGCTGGGCTCTGGGGGCTGTGGGGGCTGCAGGGGACGGGCACCCCAGGGACCTGAGCCCCACGGCTGCCTCCAGGCACCCCCGAGTTCATGGCGCCGGAGATGTACGAGGAGAAGTACGACGAGGCAGTGGATGTCTACGCCTTTGGGATGTGCATGCTGGAGATGGCCACCTCGGAGTACCCCTACTCTGAGTGCCAGAACGCCGCCCAGATCTACCGCAAGGTCACCTCGGTGAGGCCCCTCGGCTGTGGGGGATGCTGCTGGCTGATCCCACAGGAGGCAGGGCCTGGGGGGATGGTCAGCTGGAGCTGTGAGGCCTTGCTGCTGTCAAAATGTGTCACTGTGCAGGTTGTGTGAGTGGCTAAAGGATAGTCTGGGCAGTGAGGCGTTGCTTTGCCAGGCCATGGAGCTGTGTGTGGTGGTGGTGGTGGTGGGGCCATGGCTTGGCCGGACCCCACATCCCTGGCTCTGCACCAGCCACTGCCAGCACATTAATGGGGTGGAACGGGAGCAGTCTGCTCGGTCACCCTGGCCTGGGGCACTGCAGCTGGTCACGGCCAGCTGCTGCCAGCTCCTGCCTGGTGGGGTGGAAACTCAGAGCCCTGGGGCATCCTGGCCCATGTAGGCAAACGCGGCCTGGCCACAGGAGCCACTGCAGAGCTCAAAGGGCCCCGGGCTGGTTGTTCCCTGGGCTCTGGGAGCCTCGCACTGTGGTGGGTTGGCAAAGGAGCTGCTCACTGTCATTGCCCCCAGGGCCTCAAGCCCAGCAGCTTCTACAAGGTGAAGGTGCCGGAGCTGAAGGAGATCATTGAAGGCTGCATCCGCATGGACAAGAACGAGAGGTGGGGGCAGAGCAGGGCCTGGGTGGGAGGGCTCCCCCTGGCCCCGAGCCCACGCTGAGCTGTCCTCTGCAGGTACACCATCCAGGACCTGCTGGAGCATTCCTTCTTCCAGGAGGACACAGGGGTGCATGTGGAGCTGGCTGAGGAGGATGATGGAGTCAAGTCTGGGCTGAAGCTCTGGCTGCGCATGGATGACTCAAAGAAGCTGCACGGCAAATACAAGGACAACAATGCCATAGAGTTCCTCTTTGAGCTCTACAAGGACGTGGCAGAGGAGGTGGCTCAGGAGATGGTGGGTACAGAGATGGGGGAGCCCTGGGCGCCGTGGGGTCCCTACACCCCGAGGTGACAAGCTCCTCCCGTGCAGGTGGTCCTGGGCTTTGTCTGTGAGGCCGACTACAAGCTGGTGGCCAAGGCTGTGCGGGACCGTGTGGTGGCCATCAAGCGCAAGCGGGAGAAGCTGAAGCGCGCCCAGGACGCGCCGTCGCCCGCAGAGCCAGAGCAGCCGCCAGGGGTCCTGCGGCTGCTGGAGGAGCTCAAGTCCCCGCTGCCACCCGGTGCCGCCACGCCTGCCCTGGCCACCCCTGGCTCTGGGGACTCTGCCTTCAGCAGCACCTTCCCCCTGGAGCCTGAGGAGCCCGAAGCTGACCAGCACCAGCACTTTACCTACCGGCACACCAGCTACTCCTCAGCCACCTGTGCGTAGGCACCAAGGGGACAACAGCGGGGTGGCAGCGGGGGACCTGGAGCGGGAGGCGGGTGGGCTCAGCTCCTCCCAGCCCCACAGCCCCTTCCCAGCTGCCCAGCCAGGGAAGGGACTGGCTTCAGCTCATACCAGCACTCCTCCACAGCCGACTGTGAGACGGATGGGTACCTGAGCTCCTCTGGCTTCCTGGACTCCCCGGATCTGGCCCATCGCAGCTTTGTGGCAGTGGACCCCACCAGCCCACCGCCCACCCGGCCCGTGCGCTGTTTCCCCACGGTGAGCACGGCCCCGCGGGCGGGGACTCGGGGCAGCTGCGGCCCCGGCTCACCCCGTCCTCTCCCTGCAGAGCATCGCGGTGCAGCTGCCCACTGAGCGCCTGCCCTCTGCCAGCGGCTTCTCCTCCTCGGTGGACAGGTGAGGCTGGGGGCTCGGGCAGGGGCTGCACAGGCAGTGTGGTACTTGGGAACCGCCCTGCTGATGCTCCGGAGCTGCGGCTTCCTGCAGCTACACCTCGGATGTGGCGTCGGGCATGAGCGATGGCTGTGAGGGGCTCTCGGCCAGTGAGCAGAGCACAAAGCTGCCGCCCAAGCGAGCCGCGGGGAAGCTGCTGCGGCGCCGAGCTCGGTCCAGGCTGCGCATCACCAACGTGAGTGCCACAGGTGCCAGGAGGGTGCCAGACAGGTTCCAGGAGGGTGCCAGGAGGGAGCCAGGCAGGTGCCAGGAGGGTGCCAGGAGGGTGCCAGGCAGGTTCTCGTGGGCTGAGCCAGCCCTGTCACCCGCAGATCTCCGACAAGAGCGACCGAGTGGTGGAGTGCCAGCTGCAGACCTACAACAACAAGATGGTGACCTTCAAATTCGACCTGGATGGGGACAACCCGGAGGAAATTGCAGCTGCCATGGTGAGAGCAGGCTGAGGGTGAAGGTGGGGTCTGCCTGGCCGGGCTGGGTGCTGACCAGGCCCTTCACCCTCAGGTCCACAATGAGTTCATCCTCAAGTCAGAGCGGGACAGCTTCATCAGCCGCATCCGGGACATCATCCACCGAGTGGAGACCCTGCTCCTCAAGGATGGGCGCGGCGGCACCGAGCTGCCCAAGGGCCCTGAGGCTGGGAGTGCTGTGGGCAGCCCCGTGAGTGCCAGCCTGGCCCTGCCAGCGCTGGGGAAGCTGCTGCTGCTGCTGCTGCTGCTGCTGCTGCTGCTGAGCATGGCTTGGGATGCTGCCTGGCCCCAGGGAATCCAGGGTGGGGGGGGCTGAGGTGCAGGGTCCTCCTGCGGTCACTTGCCTGCTCCTGTGACAAGTCAAAGTGTTCCCCAGCCCAGAAGAATCTCCAGCTCCCGTCCCCACAGGTGGTGGGGCCAGGGTGGGGCCCAGCAGGGGCTTGGCACAGCCTGGCTGGGGCCTCTTCCCCAGTGCTGGGCTCAGCTCATCCTTCTCACAGGTGGACCTGCAGCTGCAGGGGCTCTCACGCTCCATCTCCTCCTCATCCTCACTCAGTGGTATGTCTGTGACCCTGTGCAGGCCCTTCCTGTCTCCCCACACCCCATGCATGGCAGCTGATGGCCTCAGCCAAGCCCAGAGGGTCTCAGAGGACATGTCCTGCCCCGGCTGAGCCTGGCTGTCACCCCTGTGCCACAGACCTGAGCTGCACCAGTCCCAGCCTCTCTGTGCAGTCCCCAGTCCTGCCGTTGCTGAGCCGCTCCCCATCAGAGACCAACCTGGCCAGTCCTGTGGAGCCACTGGCAGCCCCGGTGCCACTGAGGTCCCCCACAGGTACCAGTGCTGCCAGGGCAGGCATGTTCATAGCTCTGGGGCTGCCAGCTGCTCCCTGGCTTCAGGCCCCAGGTGCCTGGGCAGGGGTAACAGATGGCCCTGGGGGCAGCTCCTGATGCTTCTCTCCCTGCAGGCTCAGCCTCGGTGACTCCCTCCTGGCTCACGTCATCACCAGCATTGACACCAACACTGACTCCTCAGAGGACCCCAGGGGGGCCTGTCCCCCTGGCCCTGCCCCAAGCCCTGCTGTCCCCCCGGTCTCTCCCCACATCCCCTGTTCCCTGTGAGCCCAGCAGTCCCCTGAGCCCCCCTGTGGCCAGCACACCCTTGTCCCCCACCACCCCCCTCTTGTCCCTGGCCAATGTCTTCTCTCTGGCAGTGATGACCGTGGCCCACACTGTCTCCTCCATTGCCAGCTCAGGTGGGCACTTCTACCCACCACCACTGCCACGGCCGCAGAGTCTTGTCCTGGGTGCCCCACGCTTTGTCTACCCTGACCCCACCAGTACAGACAAGCCAGTCCCACCTGGCAGAGGGACCCCACTGGAGTCAGTGGGAGCTGATGTCCCCCCTGCCGGGGTGCCCATACCCTCCCTTCCCTCGGCACCAGCCCCAGTGTGCCCCACAGGCAGCGAGGCCGTGGGGAGCCCTGTGCCGAGCACATCCACATCCCGGAGTCCAGAGGGCAGCACGGTGAGTGTGGGCGCACAGGGGCTGTCCAGGGCTGCTCCAGGTGGAGCTCGGTGTCAGGAGGGCTGGGTGGTTGCTGCAGATGCTGCACTGAGATGGGATGGAGCCTCACGGCTTGTGGAGCCGCTGGGATGCAGGGAGGGCTGAGTGGGCAGCAGATCCCGGGACACAGGGGGGAGAACAGGAGATGTGGCGGGACCTGGGTGGGGCTGCTGATGGCACTCAGGTGCCCACAGGTGCTGCCTGGTGCCCCCAAGCCCAGCCACTCCCTGATCATCTCGGAGGCACCAGCCCCCAGCGTGCCCAAGGCCCAGCTCTCGCCCATCAATGAAGGTAAGGCGGGGCAGGGCCAAGGCTGTGCCGTGTGGCCGTGCCCGTGCCAGGGCACCGCAATGCCCGGCCAGCCCGTGTGCCCTGCCCCCACCAGCTGCCCCTGTCCCCAGCAGAAGCCAAGCCCCAGGTCCTGGGCCGGTTCCACGTGATACCAGCCAAGGACCTGCCCGTGACCTCTCCGGTGCTGGGCAGCAGTGACGGAGAGCAGCACGGCACGGAGCCAGCAGCGGGTGGCTCCCCGCCGCCCGAGGTCCCTGGCACAAGCCGCAGCTCAAGCAGTGACTCGGATGTGGCAGCGGAGGCAGCGCAGCGAGACCCCAAGGCTGAGGAGGTGTCAGCCGAGGGGGGCGCGGTGCCTGCGGCGCCAGCGGGGAGCGACGCGGGGGAGGGTCCCGGGGAAACGAGCACAGAAAATGTGCCGCAGGCCATGCTGAGCCAGGTGTGGCTGAGCTACTCTCGCAGCTTGTCCTATGTGAGCAGCGATGACACTGAGAGCGAGGACGAGGAGATCTGGGAGGAGCTGCAGAACCTGCGCCAGAAGTGAGCGGGGGCGTGGGCTGCACCTGGGGGGCGACAGCTGCTCCCTTCCAGCCCGGGTGGGAGCTCGCTGCCCCTTCCCGAGGGCGCGCTGCCAGCCCCTGTCTCCTCCGCAGGCACCTGGCTGAGGTGCAGCAGCTGCAGAGCGCCCAGAAGAAGGAGATCGAGGAGCTGTACCTGCGGATGGGGAAGCAGCCGCCGCTGGGCATTGTCTCGCCTGCCGCGATGCTGTCCAGCCGCCAGCGCCGCCTCTCCAAGGGCAGCTTTAACCCCTCCCGCCGCAACAGCCTGCAGCGCCTGGAGCTGGGGCAGCCCGCAGGTGCCAGCCCCGCTCCCCACCCCCTGCAGGGCACCCGGGCTGGGTGGGGGCTGCGGGACAGGGCCCCCCGGGCTGCGCTGCACAGCCCCGCGCCCTCACTCAGCGCCGCCGTCCCCGCAGGCATCATGCGCCGTAACTCGCTGAGCGGCAGCAGCACGGGCTCGCAGGAGCAGCGGCTCAGCAAGGGCGTCACCTTCGCCGACGACCTCGGGCGCATGGTAAGGGCAGGGCCGGAGGCCACGGCACGCCCGGCTGCTCCCGAGGCTCTCGGCTCACGGCTGCTTCTCTCCCCAGTAGCCGGCTGGCCAGGAATGATTCCGTGAACTACCTCATGCAAGTGCCTGCTGCCCCCGAGGGCAGTGCCAGCCCCGGAGAGCCCCGGCCCCCTGCTCCCCTTGGCTGTGGCCGCGGCAGAGACGCCGTGGGCTTGGCAGGGCAGCGCTGGCCTGTCCCACAGTGTCTGCCCGCTGTCCCCAGCCCCTTTGCTGGAGGTGTCTCCATCCTTCGTGGCTGTGAGGAGCTGAGCCTGCCCTGAGGAGCCCCGGCTAGTCCCAGCCCTGGCACCACCTCAGCGCTGCAGCAGAGCCCGCCCACCCTGCGGAGCGGCTTCAGCTCCCTGCGGCCGCGTCTGCCGGAGCAGCAGCAGCAGGATCCAAGAGCACTTTGTTACGAACTGGTGTTGGGAAAGTGTTTTCATAAACTTGGATTGAATACAAACTGGCTCTGCGTGTGTGTCTGCTGGGCAGGATGTGTGGCCATAAAGAACAAAACAGAAAATCCGCCCTCAGCAGCCCCTGAGCGGGGCCAGATCCTGAGCTGGGCTCATCCCGAGGGATGCTTGACAAGGGGCACTGACACGGTCTCCAGTGAAAGGATTTATTGTGGGAGCGGTGGGACTTGGGCGCCCCTGTCCTTCCCGTGGGCACGGCCCCGGTAAAGGCCCCGGGGCGGGGTCTCTCCGGGGGGACCCTGCCTGCGGGGAGCCCCCGGGGCCTTCTCCTGCCCAAAGCAGAGCACGGGGCGGGCCCGAACGCCTCAGGCGCATCTGCCTCGAGTCCGTCCTGCCTGGCGAGGGCATCGGCTCAGTCACGGGCCGGGCCGGGCCGGGCGCTCCCGCTCAGCTTGCGGCGCCCTCGGCTCTCGCCCTGGCCCGCGCCCGCGCCGACTCCGCCTCCTGCTCCAGCTCGTCCAGGAACCGCTCTTGAGACACCGAGTAGAAGGTGTAACCGTCTGGGGGAGGAATTAAGGAAAAGCTGCGGGCGCGGCCCCGGAGCCCCCCGCGGCCCCACCCTGCCCCGGCCCCGAAGGATACAGATGCCAAATGTCACCGCGCCGATGCCGAGCGCCAGCAACACGTTGCGGCTGCGGAGCCGGCGGCGCAGGGCGCGCTGGCGCTGGGCGAACTCCACCTGCGCCATGAGGCGGCGCTGCTCGGGGCTGAGCCCCGGCTCCCGGGCCGGGTCGATGCGCCGCGCGAACGCCGCTTCCTCACCCGGCTCCCTCGGCGCCGCCATCTTCTCCCGCCGTCCCGCGCGGTGAGGTGACGTCACATCCGGCAGGGGCGCTGACCAATCGGAGGGCCCGAGCGGCGCGCGGCGTCGAGTGGTTGGCTGAGGCCCAGCGCGTGCCGGTCGCGGGGTCGGCTCGTGCTGATTGGCGGAGCGGGGTCACGTGACGGGAAGGGCACTCAGCCACCGCCCCCGCGGGAGCCGCGCCCGGGCCCGGAGCGGGGCCTGAACCGGGCCCGGGCCCTGCCCAGACCGAGCCCCGCCCAGACCGAGCCCTGCCCGCGGCCAGGCAGCGCGGGGCATCGAGGGGCCGGCCCGTGCCTGTGCCGGATCCCAGCGGGAGGGGGTGGCGGAGCCCTGTCCCGGTCTCTCCCGGTGGGACGGGTGAAATCGTCATTACGGCCCTGACCCGCTAAATGGGGTCTCAGGTGCCATTGGATCCCCGGGGCCGTGACTCGGACCCCGTGTTCAACGGGGTTGCTCCTGAAATTATCGAGGACACACTGATCCACTTGGCCACGGAGAATGAGCAGTACTTGAGTGAGCTGCCGGAGCAGGCTGGGTACTTCAAAGAGACACGGATCGTGGGTGAGACCCAGTTACAGCAGCTCCCGGGGCAGGCGACAGCTTCAGGAGACTGAAATGAGTGACTGCTGTGCTTTTTGCAGAATTTATATTCCTTTTGTCTGAAAAATGGCACTTGGACCAATCGACACGGTACCAGGCAGTGGAGTTACTTGAAAGGTAATGAGAGTCCTAAACACTCAGCACATTTCCCATTCTCTGAGGGGGTTATGTTCCCCATGCCCTGTCCCACTCTGTCCCCCTCACCCAAAGCACACATGACTAATGTGTGTGTTGAGGGCTTTGTCTCTTCATTCATTTAATCCTAATTATTAGTTCTGCATATACACTTAAGTACACATGGAATTGCCTTTCTTCCTTTTTCTCAGCAGACAGATCTGTTCTCTGAGCAGCTGTGGGTTTTGTAGGTTTATGATCAAGCAGGTAGAACAGATGTGTGATGGCAGAGGGAACGCTAAAGGTCCTGACCGAGGCCAGAGGAGCAGCTGGAGCTCTGTGAGGGATCAGATAGCCAACACCTTTGTCCTGCGACTCGTGTCGTGTGTTCAGCTTGCCAGCAAACTCTCTCTGCACTACAGTGTAAGCCAGCTCAGCCTGTCCTTGCTTTAGCAGCGTGCTTAAATCTGCAGTGTATTAATCTCTCTTAAAAATAGATTTCCTTTTTGAAAGATTGTAGTGATAATGAAACGCCAAGGACACGACATTCTCTTTAGGGCAGGCAAACTGCTGCTCATCCAGTAACAATCTTCTGGGAGATCTTCCCAGTGCTGGGAGAAAAAAAACATGCAGGAAAATCTCGGCCTGTGGTTGTCAAAAATCATGTGTCCACAGGGGTTCACCTCTGCCTGGGGCTGGTTTATTGAGTCGAGGAAACCTGTGGGAAAGGTCAGAGCTGGATTTCCCTTGTCCAGCTCAAAGGACAGGTGGGTGAGCTGCAGCCTCGTGCCCCGCAGGAGGAGAGAGGTGATAAAGCACTTTGTTCCTACCCAGTGCTTATTGCCTGGAAGACATTTTGTCTCTTTTTTTCCTCTTCAGAGAGTGACCAGTGACACAGCTTTAAAATTTCTGCAATCCTTAAAATACTCCTACACTAAACAGGAATTGCTGGAGTCGGAGCTTGCTGTTTTAAACACTCTGCACTTCCACATCAATGTGTCAACTCCGTTGGCTTACGTGGAATTGCTTCTGGAGGTTCTAGGTGAGAGTATCAGTCAGAGAGAATGAGAAGGAAGTTTTTTAGTAGGGTCAAAGAGCTGTTGCTGATCTGAACCAAAACATCTTGTATTACAGATTTTTGCACATGGAACTGTTCAGATTGTCCAAGGCTTCACTTTTTAGATGAGAACTTTGTCCTTTGTAGAATGTGATCAATGTTGTTGGACAATCAGTCATGACTCATTCAGTAAAAGATTAAGTTTAAAGCCCCCAAACCTGGTGCCAGGCCAACATTTTCTACAATAATTTCTACCATTTTCTTGGCCCAGGTCTGATGGCCTGAATTTCAGAGTGAAGTTATATTGAGGCTGAGGAATCCTGTGGTATTCAGAGACAGGGCAGTTGTCCTCAGAATTCTCTCTCCCTTATGGTACCTAACACGCCTAATTCAGTTCAATGACCCAAAATGTGGGACTGATGGTGTGATCTCTGCCAGGATACAATGGCTGCTGGCTTCCTACAAAACCCCTACACCAGCTCTGTGTGCAGCTGCTGGACTTCTGCTACCTGACCAGAGAGACCATCTATGACACTTTGCTGAAGGTCGCCATCGAAAACTCCACACCAAGCAAACTGCAGATGTAAGGGCCTGACAATCACTTAAAATAACCCTTTGACATTAAAACCCTTAAAAAAGCTAATAAATAATAGTATAACTCTCACTATGCCATTTTGGGGGCATGTTTTAAGAAATAACTAATTTGGGGGGCATTCAGCGTTGTTTCTGAATAGCAACATGCTTTTCCACAGCTGCTTCACAGGCAAGGGAAGTGTTTCACTTGGATGTTAAAATCCAGCCTTGCACAGTCAGTTCCAGCTTCTGGTGTTGGGTTTTGGTTGTCCTGAATAAGCCAACATGTCCAGGTTATTGGCAACTGCAGCAGCAGGTGCTTTTGAACTGTGAAGCAGCATTTTAGACCTGAACACACATTTTCTTCTGCAGAGCCAAGTTTTTAACAGTGAAGGAAGATTTCATGCTCCTGGCTGTTGGAGTCATCAGTGCAGGTGTGTTCATCCTGAGCCCCAGGCACTGGGAGCAGGTACAGTTGCTGCTGAACTCGTTGGCTCTACAGGAACACAATGCCAAGGTGGTTTATCTCTTTCAGCACAGCAAGTGAGTGCACTGGGAGTGGCAGGAGGGAGGGGACACCTCTGTCTTTTTGGCAGGGAGCATATGGGCTCCTGTCAGAGCTGAGGGCATGGGGATCTGTGTGCTGGCACTGGTGAGTGTCCTTGCCTGCAGTGCTTCACAGCCAGAACAAAAACCACAGGCAGTGCTTCACTGGCAGGTAGAGAAGCAATCTCATGGGACAATTCCCTGTGAAATGTGCCCATGGAGACTCCTGTCAGTCTGTGAACTCATGGCCTTTAGGTGCTGTATCTTTTCTTTTTTCCAGGTTGTGGAGCATTTAAACTCCAT
This sequence comes from Cettia cetti, assembly GCA_013401135.1. Taxonomy (NCBI): domain Eukaryota; kingdom Metazoa; phylum Chordata; class Aves; order Passeriformes; family Sylviidae; genus Cettia; species Cettia cetti. Next base: position 5,116 of record VZUI01052383.1, on the reverse strand, counting down.
CACTGGCATTACTCCACAGAGTATCCTGGAGTTCTCCTACGCCGTGGTGAGGTGCATAGCTGGCAGCAGCACACCTGAGCAGCACCGTGGGAACTGTGGAACCAAATCTCCTGAGGACAGAATTCAGCCTCAGAAAAAGAGCCACCCTGTCCCAGCAGTCACTGGCCCAGCAGCAGGACCTGTCAGGCTGCTGACAACAGTCCCTCCTCTGTGACACTGCCCAGGCACCCAGCACAGCTCAGGGCTACCTGCATTCTGGAACAGCCTATCAGTCACGTGTTAATTAGCAAGGCTCACCCTGCTAGGCATTGCACTCATGGTCTGAAGAGAGGCTCCACAGCACCAGTGTTCAGAAATGCCCTAAAAGCCTTATTGTAAAAGCTGCATCTTTCAAGTTTTGAATTAAAGTTCTCTTTAACCAAAAAGACCCCTCAGAGTAGTTGTGTTTGAAAGGTGCTGCCGTGCCTGGTGCTCAGCTGGGACCAGCTCTCACCCATGTTACAAATGGGGCTGTGCTGTCTCCTCTTGCTGCTTTTATAAAATCCTTGTCTCAGCTGCCTGTGATTGTCCCCTCTGTGCCAGCACTTGGAGCCTGTTTGCTTCTGCCACAGCCAGCAGTGACCAGAGTTGTGACAAGGACAGAACTGGGCCAGTGCTGTGACTGTCACCACGCTCTGTGTGTCCTGTGAGTGCCAGGCACTGCTGCCTGGAAACACCTGGAGCGTGGAACAGTTTCATTGCTCCCTCAGTGCAGCCCCTGCAGGAACAGGCTGCAGCAGGGATTACAGTGTTGTAATGGTATCAAACCTTGTTAAGTTCAGTAGCACAAAGAAGTGATGATGTGACTTAGAAAATACTTTATTTGAAACTGTAGTTACTCTTTAATGACCAGGCAGAATTCTGGCAGTTTTTACACATTATTCCCCATGTTTGTTATGTTCTGCTTTTCCAACCTTGCATTAGCTGTAACAGCAGCATCAAACTGATGGGTGTTCTGAAGTTTGACAATTTACGTGCATGGTCATAAACCCCCAAAATAACAGTTTAGAATCCATTTAATGGCTGGGGTTTATTCTGTTCAATTCAATGATACAACTTTGCATATTGCTTTTCTATGAACTACTTGTAATAATGGTGTTTTAAATAAAGTGTCTTGTGGATTTTTGGTATTGTAAACATTGTGTACTGGTTAATATTAAGAGACATCTTAATTTGTCTTTCTCCAACACAACGCAGACACTCCACAGCTGCCAGAACAAGTTCTGACCAGTTACTTGTTATAGAATTGGGATGAGACCCAGGCAAGGCCCCATTTCAGGTTAGTTAACATGAATTTTAGAGCTTTTGTCCATTGCTCTTCAGAGTTAAATTGTGTTTTAATTGAGTAAGAGCCTCCACTGCCACCTGTGTCTTCAATCTTTCCTTTCTCCACGTCCATCCTGTATCACACACAAGCTTTAATTAGTGCACTCCTACTGCAAATATTTAATCTCAGTATGACATAAAGCACTAAATTTTAAATCTGACACTAATACTATCCACATTAATACTATCCTGTTTTTAAAGGGACTTTAACAAGCCTCAGGACTCCACCTAAGGGGCTGGCTCTAACTTTCAATGAAACTAGCAAACACACATCATAAAGAATTCCAGATGATTTCTGAAAGTCAGGACTGAAACAGCAAGCAGTGCTAGGGGGAGCATAGAGGGCTGAATTTGGCAGTTTTGTGGTAACACTCACCTGTAAGGCAAACAAAACCGAGTTTCACCTTTTTCCACTTCCTCTTTAAACTGCTGCACACAGTCCAGGAATGCCACCATGGCGTGATCAAACTTATTGTCCCAGAAGAACCTCAAACCTCCAGAGCAGTACAGGGGGAGCTCCTGGAAGAGATTTGTATCAGGCACACCCAGCACTTGTTTTTAGTAAGGTCACTGCAGCTTTTTAACCTCATATGAGGCTTAAATTTGTCACGGGATGCTGAGAAGTGGATTGTGGCATAGAGCAAGTGTGACTGGTTTTGTGCAAGTGCCTACCATGTGCAGGCATTTGTTCCTGACTTCCACCAATCCAAACCACCCCAAAGCATACCTCTGGCCAGCTGTGTCATTCAACAGTTCTGTCACTTTTAACACTGCTGGCTGGCAGCACCAGTGGCTTCATACAGGATGTGGAGTGAGATGTTGGAGTTGGGGCAGCCAGTTTTCCTGGACTCCACATTCACAGAGACCAGGTTTTGTTTCCTGCACCCCCAGCGTGACCAGGGCTCTGGCACTCAAGGTCAATGTCCCATGATTTGTGTGGGATGCCTTACCTTGGATTTGTCCGTGAGGGACTCCAAATAGGAGTGGTTGCCAAAGGGGACAAGACGGTATCTGAAAAAAGGAGAGAGAATTCACAGGCACCTGAGTCTGCCTGTTTTCCTCTGGGTCATAAATGAACTGTGTGTGGTATTGCACACACCTCTGAAACTTCAGGCCCATTTTGTTGGCCAGGGCATGCAGCAGCAGCACAGTCTGCCCCCAGGCAGCATTGATCTCATTCCATTCCACAGGAACGCTGGGGAGACGGCCAAGTCTGAAGTTATTTATTGTGCCAAACTGCCCGCTGTGCCTGTGATAAGAAGAATTATAAATAAGTGTGCTAGGCTAGGAACAGCTCTTGGCCTGATAACCAAATAGGGGCCGTGTCCCAACAGCACAGCACACACAGTGCCAGCCATGCACACAGATGGTTTGGTATGTAAATAACACTTGTTCTCTTTTTGTCATAAAAACACAACAAAACCCCCTAGCCAGCCTCTCTAAGCTGCCTGCTCTGTGAACCCCAGTGTCAGTGTCACTAATGGCTGGCACAGGGCTTCCCAAAGTGTTACTGGGACTGGTGAAGGAGCCAATTCCCAGTTCCATAGCCTGGCACACTTTACTCAGCTGCCACTCCTGGGAGGTGGCACTCATTGCTTTGCTGGGAGGTAACTGTGAGCTGGCTTGCACCTTTCCTATCAAATGCAGTGACTTAACAGCCTCACACTGCAGATTCCAAGAAAACAGATATAATATTCCAGTGTCTACATTACCAGATATGAAAGGTTGCATTGAACACGTTGGTTTTCTTTAATTTATCCAACTGCATCTGGGCATAGCGCATTTGGTTGTCCACACTTTTCAGCTCATCATCCAGCTCCAGCTGTTGCCTCTTGAACTCACAGTACTCCTTCTGATACCTTTGAGTAAAAGCAAGACAAGGAGTGCTGAGTGCTGGCTTTTACACCAGAGGGACAGCTCTGTGGGCCAGTTTGGTCTCACCCCCTTTCCTCCTGCAGAGAGCGAGCCACAGGCATTTGGGCACATTTACAGGTTTCTCATGTTACAACCTCATTTATTGGTTGCCTCCAACCCCTGCCACAAGCTGCAGGTGCAGTTCACTCACTGAGCCTCCTCCTGCTCCAGCCGCTCAGCCTCTGCCTTCACTCTCTCAAAGTCCTCAGCCACAATCCTGCGGTTCTTCTCAACATCCTCCAGCTCCTGAATCAGCTGCTCTTCCTCCAGTGCCAGTTCTTTCAGCTCTGTCTGCAGCTTCTCTTTATCATCCTCATTCATCTGTTCCAGTATCTCCAAACATCTCCTAAAGGAGTACAACAGGGTCACCAAATCAAGAACTGCCCAGGTCTGTGGCAGCCCCTGCACCTCTTGTCAACCCCGAGCTCTCCACACTGATCGTGCCTCAAGCTACAGCAGCTCTGTCCTGGGTCATCTCTGGATCACTCACTTGTAGTTCTGGCACTCATTCTCTGTGATGTTGAGCTGTGTGTCCAGCTGGTCCAGCAGAGTGTCTGTGCATTCCTCACACAGTGGGTGATCCACATCTGTCTGCCCAGACATGATGTCAAAGAGGTCCCCAGTGACCTGGAGGAAGGGCTCACATTAGCACAAGTGAAGCCACAGGCAGCTGCCTGCTGGTTTTCAGCAGCTTCAGTTAGTTAGCAGGAGTCTTCTTTGCAAGCCAAATATTGATTAAAATAATTTATGTTTACTGAACTACTCACCAACCAAGCCCGTGGAGGGCAAATGCTATCGGAAACTTTGCAGTTTAGTTTTGCAGGGCATCAGGAAAAGCTGATGCTCTGTCCCCAGGGATCTGAGTTTACCAGCTCGTGACCCACTTGCCTTCAGTCTGCGGCTGAGGTTTTCCATCGTGCCACCATCCGAGGCCTCTCCGATCAGCGTGAAACTGTTGGCACTTTCTGTTGACATCATTCTTGGAAAGAATGTTACTGAGATGAGTGCAAAGTGCTGAGGGGAGGCAGCTCAGGCGGCAGACCAGAATCTGGGGCTGGGTCAGGGAAAAGGGAGAGCAGGAGGCTGGGGCAACCCGTGTTTTAGGGGCTCTGTCGGGTTTGTGCCGACCTGCAGCTGAGGAGCAGTGCCCCAAGGACTGTGCAGTTCTGTGTTCAAACAGACAAGGAGCCCAAGTGTCACAGGGATCCTGCAGGGGGAAACTCTAGGGGGTCACAGTGTGACCCCTTCCCATGAGGGGAGCTCTCTCAGGCGCTGCCACAGCATCGGCTCAAGCTGCCCGGAGGGAGAGGCCAGGCTCCAAGATGAGCCGGGACTGACGGGGGTGTGGCAGCGGCTGTACCTGGCTGGCGGGATGAACCTCCTGGACACGCCATCCTGCCGGTTCTCCACGAAGGCTTCCTGCAGGCAAGAAGCATCATTACCGGAGGGCGCGGGGGAGCTGCCGCTGCGCCCCGTCACGCCCGGGCCCGCCGTACCTCAGTCAGGGCGCTCTCCTCTTCGTGCAGCTCCCCGGGCCTGGCAGGGGCGGCGGTCACCAGCGGGGCTGCGGGAGAGATGGCGTCAGCCGGGCCCGGGCCTAGGCCCGGGGCCCTCCCCCGGCTCCCCACCCCACCGCGCCGCGGTACCGGTGAGCTCCTGGATGGTGAGGCGGTCAAGGACCTTGAAGGAGGTGTCGAGCTTGAGCGGCTGGCAGCAGCGCTGGCACACGAAGCTGACGTGCGCGGTGCCGCCGCCCGCCCGCGCTCCCTCCATCGCGCCGCCCGCGCGCGCCCCGCCATCGCCGCGCGCCGGACGTGACGCAGGCGGGGCGCGGTCC
>VZUI01052380.1:0-13008 GCA_013401135.1 Cettia cetti | reverse complement strand
CCCATAGATAAACTGTATATTTAAGGGGGGTCTTGAAACCAAAATGAATATTTGAATCATGCATAAGCTTATTTAAATATTGTAATACAGAAGTCCTTAAAACAAAGGATCTGAAGTGGGACGGTGTGCTGATCTTGTTGGTATCAGCACCTCGGCCAAAAAGCTTTGTTTCTTTGTCTCCTAATTGTCTATTTTATTTGAATTAAACTTATAACTTACATTAAAACTTATAACTTGTATTAACCTTATAACTTTTACATAAAAGCAAACCGTGTTTTTCACATCGTGTAAGAACACCTGCTGGAGCGTAGGGGTGCACTGCAACCCCCCTCCTCACCCCTCACTGAGCCTCTCCTGCACCCCACACCCTTTCCCCACCCCAAACCCCCCCTCGGGGGGTCGGCACCTACTTGTTGGGGTCCGCCCCTTTGAAGTACGCGTTGACGGTCTCGGTGAAGGCGGCGGCCACGGGCAGCGTGTCCTGTGCCCCCATGGTCAGGGGGCTGGGGCCCCGCGATGAGCCTGCAACAGAGCAAACAGCTCCCCTTGGCACCTGCCGGGCACCCCGGCACCAAAAATCCCCGGCAGGCTTTGCATGAGGCTTTCCAAAGGTTTGGAAGGTGATCTTTCCCCCTCCCCGGCCCTCCCCGCTGCCGAAAGCGAGCAAAGAAAAGGATGGAGGTGGCCGGGCGGGAGCGGCATGCGGGGCTGCCACACGGCAGGCTTTGCATGACAGTTTTTGCAGTCGGCTTTTTGGGCCCCCAAAAAGGGGCTGGGGGGGTTCATTGTGTCACCAGCGGGGAGCTCAGGCTGCCCCCCGGGATGGGGGGTGTTGGCAGTGTCCCCCCGATGTCCCCCCAAGCTGAGGGGACTCCCTGGCACGCTCTGCTCTCCTCTCCTGCCCTGTGGATGCCGGGAGCATCCTCCACGCCCCGCTCGCTCCTTAAACCCTCAGCGCCCGCCGGGCAATCTGCAAATCCTCGAAAGCTGGAGAAACAGAGGCACTGGCACAGGTTATCCAGAGAAACCGTGGCTGCCCCATCCCTGGAAGAGTCCAAGGCCAGCTCGGACAGGAGCCACCTGCGACAGTGGAACTTGGAACAAGCTGCAACAAGCTGAGATTTCATTTCCACACCAAAGCATTCCACGATTTGGAAAAGGGGAAAAGTTTGCTTGGGTGGTGCTGGGCATCCATGGACACTCACCAGGCTCTAAAATAATTCAGCCCTGCAGGATCACACACGGGTTTCCCTTTGCTGGCCAGGAGTTGTTGTTTCCAAAAGACATTTGAGGATGAAATCATCACTGCAAGAGCTCCTCAGGAGCTCCAGGCGTGCTGCAAACCCTCTGTAGGACCATAAGTCCTGTGCCCACAGCCAAGGGGTTGGCACAGCCAAGCCCTCACCTCTTCCCCATGGAAAGTATCCAAAGATCAGCCCAGATGTCCAAGGCGTTGATCCCACAGAGAATCCTGGAGAGGTCACTGCCCTTCATCTATTTCCTGCACTCTTTTGGAACCTTTTTTAATACCACGTCCTGTACACCAGGTGAAGCACGAGGATTATTTTTTGCCCCAAACCAGCTAAAGAAGGACAGCAAAGGACTCCAGAGGGGCAGCTCATGCAGGGACCCCTCACTGCCTCACCATCACTGCCAGGGGGGTGCAAGGGGGGAAGGATCCAGCCCAGGCTTTGCTCGGAGCCTGCGGGCACTGCCAGCTCCAGCCAGGCCTGCAGCAATTCCAGAGCCACAGGAATTCCAGTGCCAGCCCCGGGAAGGGCAGGGAAGGGCAGCACCTCCACAGGCAGTGGATGAAAGGGGAAGCAAAGCCAAGCAAAACCTGTCACCTTCCTGGTGAGCTCTTCTGCTCAGGCCATTCTCAAAAATGATCCCTTCCCTTCTTTCCCTGCTGCTTCCCGTTGCTGCCCCTGGGATTAAAAGGGGTTTGGGAGCAGGAAATTGGGATTTGCAGCATCTCCCAGGGGAAGCACTTCTGTCACTTCGATTGCACTTTGAGTTTGGGGATGTTAATGGGAGAAATTCTGGTCTCCACCAACAAGGAGGGGTCCTCACGCCTTTGCAAGGCATTAATGGATAATCCTAAGTGCTCTTTCCTGGAGGCACAGCTGAGGGATTTTCCATTCCAGTGGCTCTTGCAGCCTAAAAGGGTAAAACCCTGATGCAGTCACAGATCCAAAGAGGCCCAGGGGATCCCAGGTTCCAGCTGGGGTGGGGATGCTCAGGGAGGTTTCTGCCTCTCTCCCACACACACCAGACCCATTGCCACACACACACATTCGTTATCCTAACGAGCCTCCTGCTCCTGAGGCCAGGATATCCAGCAGGGATTCCCCCATGGAATTCCCACTGGAGAACAGACACACTTCCAGACGAGGGCACGGGCAGCTCCCCAAAACCACGGGACACCACCCCCCAAACCCCCATGGCTGAGGGGACGTGCAGGACATGGGACAGCACATTTTCTAAAAGTCCTTCCCAAAGACACCACTGGGAGCAAATCCTTGCTCCCCACCCAGAGCACCAAACCAGCCAAAATCCCGACAGTGGGATATTCCCACTGCACCACCCCGAAATCAGATGGGATTCAGATCATCCCCCAGGGATGTGGAGGGGGGAACTGGGGGTGTCAACCAGCAGAGGAGCCTCAGGCTTGTCTCGTAGGGAAGGCACAAGAAAGGGCTTGGCAATGGAATCATCGTTCCTTGGAGGATGATTCCCAAATTCCCTCTTCCCAAATGCACAAATTCCTGCTGGGTTTAGCCTGGACCCTGCACCAGGGCATGGAATGCAGGGCAGGGATCTCCCACATGTTTCTCCTCGTTTTTCATCTCTCCTTTTTCCTCTGTTCCTCTGCATTGTTTTCCTTGATTCTCCAGGATGAAAGCTTGGGAATAAACAGGGGGATCTCATGGATCCCCAGGCTCAGCTGGGGTGTGAGTCCACCTGAGCAGCAACAACAAAACAAAACATCCTCATTTCTAAAGGTCTGAAGATGGTGTGGCTGGAATTGGGGTTCTTGTTTCCCTCCACTCTTCCCTCATGAATCCATAAATCCTTCTCTTCATGGCTTCAGAGAATAAATTAATTTTTACGCTCAGGTTTTCACTAGAAAAGAGAAGTATCAACTATTATAAGCATTGGAATTATTGTCCAGAAACCTGAGAGACAAATCCAGTTGCTGTGGCACAGCTCCACCCCAAACCTGCCTTTTCAGCTTCTGCTTCAAAAGTCATTTTTATAAACATTTCATTTGCACAAATCACCTGATAATAACAGAGAAAACTCAAAATCTACTTTATGGAGGTTTGGATCCAGCCATGAGCAGCAGACCAGCTTAATTTGCCTTATTTTTCCTTACAAAAGGTGGAAAATGCAGCTGTGGAGTAGCCAGGGATCCCAGAACGTGACTGTGCACCACAGCACCACCACATCTCCTTCCACACAGGAACAAACTGTGCCGTGTTCATCAAGCACATGGATCTTGCCACAAAAAAAAACACAAAAACAACCAAACAAAAAAAACCAACCCAAAACCCACCCAAATCCAGAAGGAAACCATAATTTCCATTCTGGCATTCCACGCCCTGAGTTCCAGACGCCAAACTCAGCAGATCTCCTCTCGCTTCCCTGCACATGAAGTTCATCTTTTTTTTTTTAAGTTTCAAGCTGGGCTTAAATATTTAGAGCTAAACCAGGAATTCGGGCATGTGCAAGTGAGGCAGCTCCTTGCTGGGCTGTGGGATGATCCTGGAGGCAGTCCCGGGATTGCCCCACCCCTCCTCCAGACCATTCACACCATCAGAACCACGCCCAAGAATTCCAACACCAGGTTAAGATTCCGAGGCACAAGGAAAACCCCGAACGTGCTGGGCTGAGCCAGGGGCAGGAAGGAAGCACGGAGCAGGGGGAGTGTGCAGCTGGAATATTCCTGCTGTCCCTGCTTCCTCAGCTCTTCCCAGAGCTCCCAACAGGGCCCTGAGGAAGGAAACCCAGACAGGGATTTGGGCTGGGAACAGCAGAACTGCCCTGAGCACCGGGAGGAAGCAGCTCCTCCACGGCCCCGCCTGGGCCCAAGCTGGGAGGTGCCACAGGAGTGGGGACATCAAATTGTTGGAGTGGGGACCTTGGGACCAAGGAAAAAGGAGGAAAGGAAGGACCCAACCCCCTGGTCACCACCTCGACCCCTGCCTTCTGCTCTGCTCAGCTGTCACTGTCACCACCATGGGTTTGCTCCATCCTGGCTTTGGTCCCAAGCAGCCCATGCAGGGCAGTGCCACCCTGGGCTGTTCCCTTTGTCCCCAGGCAGGCAGTGCCACCCTGGGCCACCCTTTTTGTCCCCAGCTGGGCAGTGCCACCCTGGGCCACTCCTTTGCAGGAGGGGACACTTTGGGAGTCACACATGGAACCATTCTCCGGGCTGGCCCGTGCCAGCAGCGTCCCCCAGCTCTGCCAGCAGCTCCCAGCCGCTTCCTTGGGATTTTCGGGGATCCCTCCCCTCTGCGAGCAATCCTCCTGCTTTTCCTCCTGGCGTTAAAAGGAAATTGGCTCAGTGCCCAGCGGGACTGGCCGCTCAGCCTTTGTCCTCTCCGGGATGTGACACTGCTCAGAGAAGGTGCCACCGGCCCCAAACCGAGGTTTTCCCCTCCCCAGCGCCCCTCATCCACGAGGGACCCCAAAACCGACCCCAAAACCTCCGGCATCTCCAGCCAGCAGCGCTCAGGGGCGGTGCCGGCCCTGCCAGCGCATTCCCGGAGCCCTTCCTGCCAAAATCTGGGATGGGAGCGGGGGGCAGCGAACCCGACACCTTGGGCTTGGAATTCCCCGCGCCTGGGGGGGACGAGCAGCTCGTGGGGAGGGTGCAGAGAAGCCCTGGTTGGCAGAGTCAGGTTCCTCGGCAGTGCAAGCGGCTCCGCTCCCTGGTTTTCACCTCCGTCTGGGAAAATTCCCAATGTTCCTTTGGGGTTTTGCTTTGCTTGGGCGGTATTTTTTTCTTTTTTCTTTCTCTCTCTCTCTTTTTTTTTTTCTTTTTTCTTTTCTTTTTTTTTTTTTAAGGAAATGAACGAGGTAAAAAAAAAAAAAAAAAAAAAGAGATCAGCGGAACAAAACGGCACAAATCAAATCAAAACGATTCCGGTCGGCCTGGCAATGCCAGATGAGTAGCCACAGCATTCCTCACGGGAAGCTGGATTGGATGGAGCCTGGAAGGGAACCCCGGGAGCGAGAGAGCGAGGGGAGCGAGCGGTTACCGGGCGTGCTTTGCACTACTTACCTTCGAAAGTCAAATAAAACTTTCCTCTGTCAAACCAAACGAGGGAAGGCTGTTCATTCTCTGTATGGCCAGGAGTTGAAGCGGGATGGGAAAGGTCAAGGAGAGGGAGAGAGAAGGACACAGTGTGAGTCACAGAGCAGGTCATTAATGTCGCTACGGGGAAGGGGCGAGGCGCTGCAGGGCGGTCACACGTGCAGGGACAGGGGCGTGACACGCGGCCGCTGGCTTGGCAGAGACAGAAAGCGGGAAGCAAAGCTATGGAAGCCCAGATGGAAGAGTCGTTCTGCCCGCTGGGTGAGCAGGTTGGAGGGGTGCTCTCGCTTTTTTGGGGTGTTTTTTTTTTGTGGTTTTGGCCGTGGTAGAAGAGGTTTGTCGGCTCGTGCGCTCCCTGAGCGGGTTCTGCCTGCGCGGAGCGGGGCCGACGCGCCCGGCGCTCTCAGCATTCCCGGCGGGATGCTGCTCCGCACGCCGCCCCGCAGGGACACTCAGGGACAGTGACACGTGGCTGGTGGCACTCGCATCTCAGGACACGACACTTGCAGAGAGCCGGACACACGCACACACAGCAGCGGATCCTGCCTGGAGCCTTCCCTTCCCGTCACAACCAGCTCCCCGCACTGCTCCAGAGCCGCCACGCTGGAACAACTCGGGATGTGAGGGCGGGGGACGAGGGGGGCGAAACAGCTTTTCGAGCTGCTAAATGAACCTTTTGGAATCGAGGAGGTGCCAACCTTCCACCTCCAAGTCCTTTGAGTCACTGAGAAACTGTCATGCAAGGTGCTGCGAGCGGTGGGTGCCGCTCCAGAGGCGGATTGCTGGAAACTCCCTGCTCGTACCGTACCTGCCGGCACTTCACTGCGCCTTTCAAACGCGGGCAGTTTGTCACTAAAAGCATCATCCTCTGATAACACAAGCAGAAGAAACGCAAAAGGAAAGAAAGAAAAAAAGAAAAAAAAAAACACAAAAAGAATGAAAACACGGATCCCAAGTGAAACCAAGCAGCGCGCTTGTATCGAGGCAGGGACAGAGGTGACGGGAGGGGCACCGACACGGGAACCAAACAGCTCCTTGCTCTGCCAGGAATTGTCAGACTGACATGCAGCCAACGAGGAAAGCACACCAGAACACGGAGCACACGGAGATGGAACAGCCCTGCCCGTGCTCCCGGACAAACTCCGGCGGATTTTGCCCCAGGGAACGGGAGACGGGGAATGCGGTGGAGACAGACTCCAGCCCCAGCTGGATCGGGGTGTCCCAGCCCCCCAGGACCCGCAGTGGTCCCTGATCCCAGCCCTGCCCAGCCCTGCACACCTCCCAGCCCAGCTTTTCCTCTTCTGGGGGCTGGAAGTTCTCCCTCCTCTGCCGTGGATTTTCCCGGATGCTCACCCAGCACCAGCACCCGTCCTGGCCCTGGTGGGACAAGGAGACCCTTCCCCAGGGCAGATCCCAAACCCTGCCTGTCCCTGCCTGTGCCTCCTCCAGCTTTTCCCAAGGTTTAGGTTGGATTCCAGCAGAAAAGGTTCCTCGTCCAGAGGGTGCTGGCACTGCCCAGGCTCCCCAGGGATGGGCACGGCCCCGAGGCTGCCAGAGCTGCAGGAGGGTTTGGACAGCGCTCCAGGGGTACCCAGGGTGGGATTTTGGGGTGTCTGTGCAGGCCAGATGATCCTGGTGGATCCCTTCCCTCTCAGCACAATCTGTGCATGGAGCTGGAAGTGCAACACCTACAAAATCTGGGATGCTCCTCAGGGGTGGCCCCAGAACCCCAATTTTGCCTCTTCTCCATGGAGAGTGTGGGACCCTCCCTTCTCCCCCCAGCCCAGCAACCTCTGCTCAGCATGGGGAGGTCATTACGTCATCCAACAGCAGCTTTTGTTCCCAAAAACACGTGAGAGAGAAAAAAAAGCCAAACTGGGAGCCTGAGGGAGCTCGGGTGGCAGGGGCAGCCCTCGGGTGGCTCCCAGCGCCCTCCCCAGCCCCCTGCAGCCCCTGGGACCGTCCCTGTCCCTAGCCTGGCTGTCCCCTCCACTGAAGCCCTTCCCTGTGGCCACCGTGCCCTCAGGCACCGCTCAAGGCCATTGCCACGGTGGCACAGGGGACGCCGAGGTGACAATTTCTCCAGCAAGGCGCTGTGACAGTGACCAACAGCCGGCACAGGGACACGGAGCACCTACAACAGCTGAGAGTGGAGCAACGACAGGATGGAGACGCGGCCGGAGACTCCAGCAGAGCCACGGGGAGGGCTCGGTGCCACCGGCACGGCGGGGACAGCGCCACCACCGGCACCCTGCCACCGGCACCCTGCAGCCACCGCGGGCCGGCTTGGTGGCAGTGCCACCGCTCCCCGCGGGGACAGCGGCCACGGGAGCTCCCGCCAGGCTGGGTTCTCCGGAGGGTTGGGAAGAAGAGACAGAGGAGGGAGGAGATGGAGCCGCAGGAAGCGAGGAGCTGGCAGGGATGGAGAGGGAGCGCCGGCAGCGGGGACAGAGGGGACGGGAGGGGACAGAGGGATGGAGGAGGGAGGGGAGGGAGGGGGGACCCAGCGCCCGGAGCTGGGAGCTGCCAGCCAGACTCGATTCCCGTTCCTCGCCCCGGCCCCGGGGGTCTCCAAACCCCCCTGGTTTTTCGGGACACTACTCCAAAAGGAAACTGCGGGTTTTGGTTCTGCTCTAGGGCACGCCCGGCTGGGGAGAGGCTTTTCCAAGACCTCTTTTCCTGCTACTGCTTTAGGGGCAAGCGTGAATTTAAGATATTCCAAGAGATTTAATATTCCTGCACCCCAAGGTCTGGCTTCCAGCCCCACTCCCCTCCAGGCACAAGCATCCCCTGCAAAAAAAAGCTTATTTTGCCCCGATTTACAGCCCAAAACCACACCTTATATTCTAATTCCCTCGACTTTCACTAAACATCCATTTCCCACAACATTTAGAAAAACTTCCCTCGTGGCCTCACCCTCCTGATCCATCCCCACCCCTCAAACCCCTTTCAGCAGTTAAAACCTTGATGAAAACTTAAGGAATCCGAGCCCAAAGAAGGCTCTAGCCAAAGGCAAGGCCTCGGGAGTTATTCGAGGGTGGAGAAAGTGAAAGAACAGCAGCGCTGTGTGTGTTTACCGACGGTGGGAGTGGTGGCAGCACTCAGGGAATTGGTGGAAGATATGGAGGAGGTACTTTCAGCACGGGCTAAAGGTGCTATCGGAGGAGGGCTGGAGGAGTGGATGGGAGGGCTAAACGGCCTGGACTGGAGAGAAACACAAAATAACACAAAGTTAAACAAAATCCGCACAGAAACGTTCGCATCAAACAAATAAATTTTTGCCTGGACACTCCTGATTGCTCTGCTGGTGTCCCAGAGGAAAAAACGGGAATGGTTTGAGTGGTTTTATAGCAATTTTAGCTTGGAGCTGGGAGAAGAGGTTATCCCCACCATCGTGTGGGGGTGGGAGTTGAAATCCCCCCCCTTCCACACACAGGATGGGAGCTCCAGGGGCTGTGGGATGGATGGATGGGATGGGCTGATGCAGGTGAGCAGTGCCCACCAGGTGCCAGCTCCCCGAGCCCTTGGGGATCCTTTAGGGGTCACTTTGTGCCCTCATCATGGACCCTAAACCCCTCACACCTTACCTGCAGCAGCCTGGGGGGGCACAGGGGCAGCTGGGGCTGGGCACCCCTCCTGGGACAGCCGGGGCTGCTGTGCCCACCCCGTCCCTGGGGCACATTCCCACCTCCCCACCCCTGCCGTGGCCCCGGGCCCGCGGCTGGCATCCCCGGGCTGGCAGAGCCGAGCTGGGCACCGCCCTTCCCACCGGGAATTCAACCCTGGAAGAGCCCGGCCCATCCCGGTGACCGAGGGTCACTCCCCCCGCCCCACTGCCACATTCCAGCTGGGAATGCCACATTCCAGCTGGGAATGCCACATTCCTGACTGGGAGTGCCACATTCCTGCCCGGGAGTGCCAGCCAGGGAATGCCAGCCTGGGAATGCCACATTCCAGCTGGGAATGCCACATTCCTGCTTGGGAATGCCACCCTGGCAGTGCCACCCTCCAGCCAGGGAATGTCACATTCCTACCTGGGAATGCCACATTCCACCCCGGCAGTGCCCCCCTCCACCCCGGCAGTGCCCCCCAGCCCCTCCCCACGTACCACGTCGCTGACGGGGGGTTTGCCGGGGGGCAGCTTGGGCCGGGACGGGGGCCGGGGCGGGGGCGGCGGGGGGGTCCCACACGTGGCCAGCGGCGTTCCGGGGCGAGCCGGGGACGAGGAACCTGCAAGAAACGGGAGCCGTGAGTGCCCCGCGGGCTCTGCCCAGCCCCGACCCCCGCGGGCACGGCACGGCACGGCACGGCACGGCACGGCACGGCACATGTGCTGCAGCATTCCAGGACGGCTGATGACCGTGGAATCCTGGCGGGGGATTCTCGATGTTTGGTTCCCTCCTCAAAATTGTCAGAGGAGGCTTAAGGCTTTCCCAAAAAATAAAAAAAGGGGCAGGAGGAGCGGGATGGTGGATGAAGGGCAAAGGTGCAAGAGGAAGGTTTGGGATTTGCTGGGATGGTAACACAGCTCCCAACCCTCTGGAGGAGTCTCCCAAGGAAGGGGTGCTGGTGGCAGGCTCACATGGATGCTGCTGCTGAGGGGGAGTTCTGTCAGCAAATGGGAATTTCAACATCCAGGAGCACAGGAATTCCTTCCAGGAGAAGTCCAGCATTAACTGGAGCTGTGCAGAGGTGGCAGCAGGAATGGGAGGGAACTCAGCCCTCATTCCCAGTTTGTCACCAGCTTCCATGGAGCTCAGCAGCTCTGGGCTTGGCTCAGACTGTTGAGATGAGAACTTTGTGATTTTCCCACTTACAAGAGAATTATTTCCTAGGTATTTTTTGGGTGAGAGCTCAGATTAAGCAAAGATCAAAGTTGGATTTATAGAAACGAGAAGAGGTGAAGGAGAGCAGGCTCAGACAAGAGAGGGCCTGGCTTAAAGGCAGTAAATTCCAGTCATTCCTTTGCACAACTCCAAAATTCAAGCCACTTTTATTTGTAAAGCCTAATTTGGGAAGCAAAGCTTGAATTTTTCCTTCCTTATCCCACTAAAAGCCTGACAAAATAGGAAATACTGAGGGAAAAGAACCTTGCAGGACTGAGTGTCACAGGCTGGAGCCACCAGGTAGCCACAGGCAGGGCAGGTGGTGGCCTCCATCCAGGGAATGGATATTTCCTACAGCAGCAAGTGACAGCGTGTGGAAATCAGCAGGGACCCAGAACTCTGCTGGGATGCTGGCTTGGAGCAGCGTGGGGTGGTGGAAGGGGGCTGGAACAAGACTTTGAGATTCCTTCCAACCCAACCCTTCCACCCAGCCCTGCCTTGGGGACACCCACGGGATCTGAGGGCAGGAGGAGATCCTGGGGGGGCTCTGCTCCAAAAACGAGCCCTGCAGAGGTGGGAGGAGTGGGGCAGGTGCTCCTGGTGCAGCTCCTGGAGGGTTTGCACCATTTTTGTGTTTCCCAGCTCTGCTGCACTGAGGATGCAAAATCCAGACTGAGAGAGGAGGCAGTTCCTGGAGAAGGGATTGTGGAGCTGCTGGGACAGGCTGAGCAGGGCCTCTCCATCCATCCATCCATCCATCATCCATCCATCCATCCATCCATCCATCCATCCATCCCCACGGGGAGAGCCCCTGGCGCTTCTCCATCCCGTGATGGGGATGGGATTCTCCATCCCACTCCCATTCCTCGGTTGGGAACAGGCTGGAGAGCAGTGCAGGTGATTCCTGGTGTTCCCCCACCCCTGGAAGCTCCTGGAGAAGATCCAGCTCCAGCTGGACACTGCAGCCCCCCAGGGACCCCAGCCACCCCCCGAGCCAGCACAGAAAAGCCACCAGCACTGAAGCAAAGCCACAACTGCAGCAGCAGCCACACTCGGGGGGCGCTCCTGGGGGGGACAGAGCCCCAGGAGGTGACACAAAGCCCAGACTCCCGTGAGGAGGGGGACAGGGACAGGGGTGGCACACACCCCCCACCACCAGTGCAGGCTCCCCAAGGCTCTGTGGGGTGATTCCCACAAAAATCCCCTCTGGTGGATGCAGGGTGGGAGCACAGGGGCTGAGCCGGGCCGAAGGAACAGGCTGAGGCCGCAGCTCCTCCGGCAAGGGGTGCGAGTAAACTGAGCCTCCCCCGGCTCGTTTGCCCTAATGAACATTTATAATTAAGCAGGGGAAGGCAGGCAGAGCCAGCAGCTTCTCCCGTGGGAGAGGAGCGCATCTCCCCATCCCCAGCCGAGCATCCACTCCCGGAGCCGGGAAGGACCGAGCACATTCACACCCCTGAACTGCCGCGATGGCAGGATGCGATTAAAAACCAAAACAAACCCAAAACAAACCCAAAACAAACCCAAAACAACCCCAAAACAACCGAACCAACCCCGGCTCCGAGGCTCGCTCAGACGATTCCCCTCAAACATTTCTATCCCCACGGAGAACACAAACTGCAGCAACAACACCCCGCGCCCGATCCGGGGGTGGGGAGGGCGGCTCCGGGGAGCCCCCCAGCCCGGGGGGAGCACACGGGAGGCGCAGGACGCAGGCTGGAAGCACGGCGGGACACGGCCGGGTGGGACACAGCCAGGCGGGAGGCTCAGCGCGGCCACACCGAAGCACACCCGAGCTGACAGCACGTACCGCTGGCGCTTCCCGTGCCCGGTCCGGGGGACGAAACCACCGCGCGGTAGGTGGGCGGCGGAGGGGGCGGCGGGGTGGCTCTTTGACCCGGCCCAAAATCTTTGGGAGAGGCGACCGGCTCGGCGGGATCATCCTTAAGGTGGGGCTGCTCGGGAAGCTTCTTGGGAGCGTCTTGCAGCTGCAGCGGCGAGGGCAGCGGGCGGGGATGCTCGGCCGGAGCGCTGGCCGGGCTGCCCGCGGCCACCGCCGGCGGCGACGGCGCTTTATCCCGGGGCGACAATTCCGGAGGAGCGTTTTCCGGGGATTGATCGGAAAAATTGACCCACTTGTCTTCCGCGGTGGCAGCAGCAGATTTGGGGGACGGCACGGGGCCAAAAATGCTGTCCAAGTCATTGATGGACGGGAGTTTGTCCCGTTTGGGCTCTGCTGCTGCCTGGTCCCCTCCTGTGGTCAGAGGAGGTTTATTTTACACCGAGCATTTAGCCAGGGCTCGCTACTCTCTACGGGCTCTACTTCTACGGGAGAGGCTCTAAAATCACCTTTTCTTATTTAGATTTATATAATTCATGGGCGAGAAGGCCTCCAGGCACAGCCGGGTGCGACATGGAATGAATCCCGCGGGATCCAAAGGCTGGAGGAGGGAGCATGCACCACGAGCCAGCCCTCACAGCCAAGAATCCCAAATTCCCCCCACCTTTACGGCCTTTTTTGTCCTCTAAACCACACCACGTCCTTATCAGCAGCTCTGAGTTATCAGCAGATATCAAAGGCGTGCACTCAGCACTCTGGCACGCCCCACTCTCTCTATATATATTTATAAACACTCAGGTATAAATATATATATATATATATAGACATGCTGGTTGGACACTGCTGGAGTCTGGGCATGCAGCACAGGATGCACACGGGGAGTGTGTTCCAGCCAAGGGAAGGAATTCCAGCCACAAGCAGGAACAGACTGGGAGCTGAGGGCACACACTGGGAGCCAGGGGCACACACTGGGAGCTGTGGGCACACACTGGGAGCTGAGGGCACACACTGGGAGCTGT